>JAYEPQ010000005.1:34353609-34531109 GCA_036321105.1 Dracaena cambodiana
TGAACTGTTGATATAAAGTTTGTTTTCGTTCTATTAGTTTTGTTGGTTATATCTCCTGCATACAATTACTATTTTATTTTTATATTATCCAAACATATATAATCTCCAGAATTGAAGTGCGTATGCCACATTTTTTTTCCTTTAAAATATTTTTGAATAAATTTCAAGATCAAAATTAAAGCAGAGGCCAGAAACAACTTCTCCATTGACTTGTCAAACTTCAAAATGAAGAAGCCTAACAAAACTCTTAACGACCGCACATATAATAAACCAATTCAAACAAAATTTAAATCACAAGTAATCAATCGATACCTTGCAGAATAGCATCTCCAATTGCCTTTGTCCACGTTCGAGAAACATTGACAACAGCACCACCAACAAACAAACTATATATGTTCTTTATATTCTCAATCCAATCCCACAACAAAACCAAAGTTAGGAACTGAACCAAAAAAGGCAATGAACCTCTCATGGCTTCTTCTGGTGATGATGCTCTCATGCCTCATCTCCTCTTCCCATGTTGCTGCTGCAAGAGCTGCACCTCCATCTCCTTCACTCTCCAAGATCAGAGCTGTGAATCTCGGAGGATGGCTTGTCACTGAGGGGTCGATCACGCCCAGCCTCTTCAGTGCAATACCCAACAAAGATTTCCTCGTAATATCTCTAGTCGGACTGCTCTTTTTTTCTATTTTTAGGATTCAGTGGGACATAATAAGTTAGTTTCGTACATTTTGATTGTACTAGGATGGAACTCAGCTCCAATTCAAGTCCGTTAAGACGAATAAGTACCTATGCGCCGAGAGCGGCGGCGGGACGATCATTGTCGCCAATCGAACAACCCCCTCCAGGTGGGAAACTTTCAAGGTACGTACTTGTGTATATTATTTTCGTTTTTAGCATAAATGGTGGGCATATATAATATTTAGGGTTAATTACAGTCCAACTCTTATAGTATTAGAGTTGTGTAATTTAATATCTCTGAAGTTTGAAACTTTTAAAAAAACCTTCTGGACATCCTAACGATATGAACTGGACGTGAGTTAGGAGGGCACGTGATGTACACGTATTATAAAAAGTCAAAAATACCCTTAGGAAGTTGCTACTAGCAGCTGCTACTGCCCTGCAGCAGCTTGCAGGCTGCAAGTTGCTGTAGAGGAGCAGCAGCTGCAAGCTGCTAGATGCTGCTGCAAAGCTATGCTTGTAGCCTGCAAGCTGCAACAGCAGTTATGTTTGCTGCTACAGATGTTACTAACAACAACCAAGAGAGATTAAGAGAGTTAAAGAGTTAGAGTTAAGAAGTTAGAGATAAAATACAAGGAAAATCATACTCAAATCTTAAGCTTAATAGAGTTTCATACACAAAAAACCTAAAAAAAATAGAGGGGGTTGGGTTTAAGAGAGAAAGTGGGTGCGTGAGTGACTGAGAGAAAGAGACAGAGAGGAGAGAGAGAGAGAAGAGAGAGAGAGTGTGTGTGCTGGTTAAATAAATATATAAGGATAAAATAGGTATTATAGTTAAAGAGTGCATTTTAGCATAAAGGAGTGATAATAACTAATCCCTCACTAACAATGTTAACCGTTTAGGGGATTTTTGAGAGTTTCAAATTTTAGCGGTGTTAAAATTACACATCTCTAATACTACATGTCTGAGTGTAATTAATCCTAATATTTATTATAAATTTTTTATTGAATTATGCGACGGACAAAGATGACAAGATTGATTCTTATTCTTACGTTGCTTCGAGCCTAAGAGGAAAAAAAAACGTAAAAGAAAGAAGGGCAATGATTCTTGTTACTTTTCTTTTGTGAGCAGCTGTGGAGGATCACAGAGAATACTTTCCAATTCCGTGTATTTAACTGGCAATTCGTGGGGCTACACAGCCAAGGAAAAGGTATCATTGTAGTCGCGGTCTCAAATTCATCGACTCCATCGGAGACGTTCGAGATCATTAAGAATGGTAATGACTCGAGCCGCGTTCGGATCAAAGCATCAAATGGGCTCTTCTTGCAGGTGTGTGTCGTAATCTTCGTTAGTTAACTTGAATGTTTCTTCTCTTATAACATTGTGGAGATGCTGTTGTGATCAGGCGAAAACGGAGACATTAGTGACAGCAGATTATCCGGAGAGCACCACTTGGGGAGACGACGATCCATCAGTCTTCTTGATTTCGAACGTTGGAGGATTGCAAGGGGAGTTCCAAGTTACAAATGGTTACGGAACCGAAAAGGCTGCCCCAGTCATGAGAGTAGACACTCTGGACACCAAAATCTATTATGTAGTTGATATAGTTGACCTCTTATCTTTGGTTTGATAAATGGCAAAGTCAAATTTGTCTAAGTTGTCTAAATAAGGAGGCTTTGGTATCGCGTTGACTTGTGTGTGATCAAATGAGAGAAGTTTGACTTTGTATAATGTTGATGTGCTTGATGTAGGAGCACTGGGCCAGCTTCATAGTGGAGGAGGACTTCAGCTACATATCACAGAAGGGGTTGAATGGGGTGAGGATCCCAGTTGGGTGGTGGATAGCTAGTGACCCTACACCTCCATGGCCCTTTGTTGGGGGTTCCCTACAAGCTTTGGACAACGCCTTCTCATGGGCTGAGTAAGTGATGATCAATTTGGCCTGTTTTGAGATCATATTTGATTGTTATTTTCCAGGTTCGTTGTTTAAATTTAGAGTTTTCGAAGTTTATCATGCAAGTTATAACTATTGGAATGACCATCGACAACCGGATGATAGTAGAATTTGCTCATATTGGAATGACATATTATTTTGTTTGAAAATCTGCTTGGTTCAATTAAGAAAATCTGTATACTTGAATTATATGCACCATCTTAATGTTAGGAATCGAATATCCAATAAGGTCACAAATCATCATGAGATCACCACATCAAGCAAACTAGATAGAAAAACAATAAGTACAAAAAGAGCTTAACGTAATTCAGCCAACCAAATTTGACTTACGTCCAGAAAACAACAAAAGAAATTCATTATGAGAAATAAAAGTTACAGAAAGAAATACAATTATCTCTCTATCTCATAACAACAGAAGCTTTTCTCCTCTCTCATATAATATATAAGAGATATATAGTGCTAAAATTTATACCTGATCACAATAGCACTATCATTATCTGATTGATATCCTAAACCAATGAGATTACTAGTCATTTGACCCAAGTCCAACTATGATTTATTATTATCCTCACTACATATTGATACTCAATGAACGTGAGGTGCAAACTATGAATCAAACTTGATGAATACATTATTCATGTGTGTCTTTCAGGAAATATAGCATCAAGGTTATCATCGATCTCCATGCTGCTCCAGGCTCGCAGAACGGCTTGGATCACAGTGCAACAAGAGATGGATCACAGGAATGGGGCAAGACAGATACGAACATAGATCAGACAATTTCAGTTATAGATTTCCTCACAAAAAGGTTCATGAACAACATATCTCATTTCTATACGTGCGATGCAAAATATAGTAACGAGTAAGAACCTCACAAATATGATGGTAATTGACACGTCCACAAGCCAATTTGGCCCTCGTTATACAAGAATTTAAATTAAAAAATAAATTTTTTATTTTTAATTTAAAATTTTATATAGAACGGAGCAAAAAATGACAATCTCTAGGACACAAATGACAATTGTATTTCTCAGATATGCGAGCAGTCCCAGTTTTTTAGCAATGGAGCTGATCAACGAGCCTCTCGCACCCGGAGCGACAATCGACAGCTTGCAAAAGTACTACCAAGGCGGCTACAATGCAGTCCGCAAGTACTCGTCCGATGCGTATGTGATCATGTCGAGCCGGCTCAAAGCAAGCCATACCGAATTCCTGCATTTTGCTAGCGGCTTTCAGGGCTCTGTCATCGATGTGCATGACTACATGCTCTTCTCCAATAGCTTCAACGGCCTGACCGCACAACAAAACATCGATTATGTGAACAATAAATTTTCTGCGGATTTGAACACCCTAATGGCGTCCAACGGTCCCCTTGTTTTCGTAGGTAAGTAACAAATTTCCAACAATTTGAATTGGTTTTGAGTGATTCACTGTTTCTCGAATAAATGATTTTGTTGGTTAATTATTTGGATGCAGGGGAGTGGGTGGCGGAGTGGAAAGTGAACGGGGCGACCAAGGAGGACTACCAGAGGTTTGCGGCGGCGGAGCTGAACGTGTTCGGGCGGGCGAGTTTCGGGTGGTCGTACTGGACGCTGAAGTCTGTGCGGGAGCACTGGAACTTACAGTGGATGATCAACAATGGCTATATCAACATTACCTCTTCTTCATAGGATACAGTTTTAGATACATTGAAGGAAAATGTGATCCAAACTAAGATTAGCAAATGAAATAATAAAAATTGAATTATATGTGATAAAAATTGAATTATATGTGAAATAATAACAAAGGCTACTTATCTTATCTTTTTTTTTTTTTTTGCATTCTCCTTACTTTTGGATAAAAAGGGATTGCATGGAAAATAGTTTAGGTAATAAAAAAAAAAAGAATATATATCCAAACAGATGATACATGTAGAATAAGGAATATGTAGCGGGTAGCGGGAATCGAACCTGCATCATTAGCTTGGAAGGCTAGGAGTTATAGTCGACGTTAATTGATCATTTTTAGCGTCTCTGATTCAAAACCGAACATGAAATTTTGGTTTTATTCGGCTCCTTCATGGAAGATCAATGTATTAAAAATTAGATCATAACATCTATATCAGATTTTATTTTTATTGTTGAATGCATCCAAAGCAATTAGCTTTTTAGATGTTCGCTCTAGAGGAAGGGATTATACCAAGTCTGTCTAATTTAGTTACTTCATTCCATATTTCCATTCGAGGGATCCTGAGGAAAAGAATTTGGTTTCCACCGAGCTAAAACAATAAATATGCTAACGGTTCTAGCCAAAATCATCGTTTTCTAGCTATTTGGCTTCAATCTTCCCTTTACAACACAAAAGATTGAAGATCTAGTTACGACTGAAAATGCACTTTTGTTTAGTATTTTCATCCATAGATTCTTTATTTATACTCATTCAATTGGAAGATTTGATCCAATTGAAATAATAAAAAAATTATGCTTCGCGATTCTATAATCCCATTTTGTATTCAATTTCGAATTGACCCTTGGATATAAATCGTGAGAATGTATAGTCTTCCTCAAGTATGCTATTGATGGAAAAAAGATTAAACCCTTTAAATTAAATTTAAGAAATAAAGTTTTTTCGATCTTGATCAGAATATTAAAAAACCGAAAGATCTCTTAACTATTTAAGTTATTAATCGAACGAAACACACTTTTACCACTAAACTATACCCCGCTACATATCTCCATTAATGAACCTTTTGTTGAACAAAGGAATGAGATACAATACAGATTTGAGGCTTTTCGAACAAAACATCAATCTGAGCTTGAATTCCGATTGAAGTTTTGAATGAACAGGTTAAAATTTGGCCGGTTGATGCGTTCATTACCATCCTTAGGCACGGGCGTCTGACGCTCTTGTTTCTGCTGATTGTTCCATTTTCTTTAGTGCCTACAGACTCTTTGATGAATTTCCACCATGCTTGCTTCCTCAATGAGCTTATATAAAATATTAACTCCAGTAGCAATTAGTGTTGGTGGTTTTAGATTGATATAGACAGAATTATTACTGTAAAAAGATTAGAAAGATATATTTTCTATTTCAACCAGAAAGATGATATTACAGAAGAAATTCGAACTGATTTATATATATAAAAGATTCAGAACTGTACATAGGTATAAATATTGTAATAAGACTAATAAAATTATATCTTATTAGCTACTGTTATTAATTAAATCTAGAGACAGAGTTAAAATATTCTCAATCTGAATTGATTTTATTATCTACTAGAAATTAACTGAATATCTTTATATTTATGTATAGGTTAATTATATAATAAAAATGAAAAAAAAACAGAATTAGAAAACTTTACTGATTGGAAGCGAGTATAGGCAAAAAATGAATGGAAGATGATCGAGCCTAGTGTTTAGTATTATCTTCTTAAAATCGATTCGCCTTCCACCGTTTTGTTTCTGGATTACAGTGGGTGTCGGTCTCTTAGAATATAACAATCGGTCTGCAATAGGAAGGAAACTGTAATCTTGTTGCTCTGGTAAATCTGATACAGAATACTTTTTGTTTTGTGTATGGTGCAGTGCAGGAAAGAACAAAAGAAAAGAACTGTTCTTCTGAAAAGAGAAGTGCCAAGTGCACCACTAATGCGCCCTAAACACCCTCACACACCCGCGTGTGCGTATGGGCAGTGCGTAGCGCCTCCCGTGGTGCTCAAGATTTCTCCTCTTCTTACATAAGTAATGACATGGAACAAACAATTTTATATAAACCCGCATACTAGCAACACTCTATTCGATGTTGGACTATTTTTTCCTGTTTCCTTTTGTTCTCTTTGCTATGCACTCCACTTTGAAGTTATTTTCCATTCACCTAATTCATTTAATTTTGAACTAGTGAATTAGCTCAAAAATTTAATATTCAAATATACATGAATTCAACAATTAAGAGGTTCCTTCATAGTCTCTACTTCTGAGTAAGATTGATTCCTGATTAAATAATGCAGATCCTCTCTGTTAGCAAAAATATAGGAATAATACTAATGCAACAACCAGCGGAATCAAATAGTTAACTGAAGAGAAAAATAGTAGAGACAGAGAACACGCAGATTTAACGTGGTTCGGCAATGTGTCTACGTCCACAGGGACACGATCAAAATCTTCCACTATATCAAAAGAGATTACAGTACTCTAGTCTCAACCACAAGAGAGATAACCATATAATCACACAAGAATTGAGATTAAACCCTAACCTCTTGTTACAGTGATTACCCTCTCATTGTTTCCTTCGGCTGCAACAACAACCAAAGCAACAACAGCTGCCTCTTCCTCTTTGTTCTGCCGAAACAACACAACAGCCACTAGCAGCCGCCCCTTTCTTTAATTCCTTTGCTTCGGCCAAGGAAATAAAAATTGCAGCCACCCCACTTTATTTGATTCAGCCACCACCAACAAAAGAAACGCCACCTTTATTTCTTTGTTTGGCCGAAAAACAAAAGAACAGACCTTAGGCCTTTCCTCCATTGCAGTCGCCCGTTTTTTCTGTTTTCTGCTTTCGGCTTCATCCAAACCCTAGCCACACATCCTATATATATATATATATATATATCATAACGGGTTTGGGCCAATTTTTAGACCCGTTTCGGCGGACCGAAACCATTGCGGTAATAGGGCTCCATTAAAAACAATCTCCCACTTGGAGACCTATTGCAAAATTGTAATCTCTATACATGATAATCCTAGTGTCCAAAATTTTTACCTCGATCGTTTAAAGTCCCAATTTTAACCTTCAATACAAATGCACTAAACTTGAGCAATAGCTCAAATTTTTTTTCCATCAACCGGCTTTGTCAACATATCTGCAGGATTCTTACTGCTCTCAATCTTCTCTAATTTCAATTAACCATCCTCTAACAAGAATCTAATGAAGTGATACTTCAAGTGAATATGTTTAGTCCGTAAATAATACGTCGAGTTCTTTGCAAGATGAATTGCATTCTGACTATCACTGAACAACCTGCAATCTACTCCATCAAAACCCAACTCACTCATCAGTCGCTGCAACCAAATAAACTCTTTACTTGCTTCTGTAGCTGCCATATAATCAGCTTCTGTCAAAGATAAAGAAATAATTGATTGTAATATTGAAATCAAGCTTACCGTTATCCCTCCTACAGTAAAAACATAACATGTGGTGCTCCTGCCATTATCTCTATCACCTGCATAGTCCGAATCCACAAAACCTTGCACATTAGTGTTATCACCCCTAAAATACAAACAATATTTTGAAGTATCTTTCAAATACCTAAAAATCCACTTCACTGCTTGCTAATGTTCCTTCCCAGGGTTTTTCATGAATCTACTTACTACTTCTACTGCTTGTGCAATATCTGATCTTATACTCACCATTACATACATGAGACTTCCAACGGTCGATGAATAAGGCACATTCTCCATGTGTCTTATCTCCTCATCTGTCTTAGCATCTTACTCTTTTGACATTTTAAACTAACCACCAAGAGCTGTAGTTATCGATTTTGCATTCTTCATGTTAAATCTCTCCAACACCTTCTTGATGTACCCCTCCTGAGATAACCACAATTTCTTGATTTTTTTATCTCGGGTAATTTGCATCCCATGAAGTTGTTTCGCCTCACCCATGTCCTTCATAGAGAATCTTCCTGCCAACTTCCTCTTCAGATTATTGATTTTCTTCATGCATAAACCTAGCATAAGCATATTATCTACATACAAAGTAAGTATAATAAAATTACCGTCCTTAAAATTTTGTAGATATACACAATGATCTGAATTGCATCTAGTAAAACCCGAATGCAACATAAACTTGTCAAACTTCACGTACCATTGGCTCGGCGCCTGTTTCAATCTATACAAGCTCCTTTTCAGTTGACATACTCCTTTCCTTTAACTTCATATCCCTCCGGTTGTTCCATATATATTTCCTCCTCTAAATCACCATAAAGGAAAGCAGTCTTCACATTAAGATGCTCTAAATATAGTCTTTTCATAGCCACAATACTCAATATTATTCTGATAAAACTCATCTTGACAACTGGTGCAAATATCTCATTAAAATCAATACCTTTCCTCTGACCGAATCCCTTCACCACAAGTCTAGCCTTATATCTTTGTATCCCTCCTGCCTCATGTTTTATTCTGTATATCCATTTGTTATGCAATACTTTCATCTTTGTCGATCGTTTCACCAATTCCTATGTGTGATTCTCCTCCAAAGAAGACATCTCATCACGCATGGCTTGCTCTCACTTAAGACGAAACTTATCCTGCATAGCCTCTTGGTAACACTCTAGTTCACTTGCATCAGTATACAAAATATGATATAAATGAAGACAAAGTTTTTGAGTTGGCTTCCTTATCCTAGTTCTCCTCCTCAAAGTGGGAACACTCTCTGATGAAGTACTGGAACCATCTACTTCAGTAAGTGGCTTTCTCTCATGTTCAGTCTCATCTAAAACTTATGTATTCTCAGGTGTATCCATTTCTTCTCCTTCAGATATAGGTATTTCTTCCTTTCATTTATCCATGGGATTCATCCCATCTTGTGACTCATCCAACTCCAAGTGCTCTTACTCTTTTCTCATTCTTCTTCTCCATTCGGTCTTTATATCTACAGCTCTCATTGAATACTATATCTCTGCTACGAGTCACCTTATTATGCTCATAATCCCACAAGCGATAACCATATTCGTCGCCACCGTATCCAATGAATGCACACTTCTGAGATTTAGAATCAAGCTTCTTTCTCATCTCATGATCCACATGTGCATATACTATACAACCAAATACTTTTAAGAATGAATAATTCACAGTCTTACTAGACCACACATCTTCTGGAATTCCTCCATCTAAAACACTAGCTGGACTCTGTTGATCAGATAGACTGCCGTATCTACAGCGGCTCTCCAAAGTTTCAAACGCAAACCTGCATGTAGTCTCATACTCTTAGCTCGCTCCAAAATGATTCTATTTCATCCTCTTAGCCATGCCATTTTGTTGCGGTGTCCTCGGTACAGTCTTCACTCTCCTGATCCCATGGGTAGAGCAATAGTCATCGAACTCCCTATTGCAAAATTCCCCACCATTGTCTAACAACAGACATTTCACCTTCAAACATATTTCATTCTCAACAAGAGCTTTCTATACCTTGAAGATCTTGAAGACATCGGATTTCTGCTTAAGTGCAAACACTCATATTTTTCTACTTGCATCATCTATGAATGTGACAAAATAATAATTACCTCCTAGAGACTTCGCCGAAGAACGCCCCCATACATCTGTATGCACCAACTCCAATCTCTCGATTTTCTTCTCCTTACTGTCCTTCATAAAACTAATTCTTTTCTACTTTCCAAACACACAGTTCTCAAAGAAATCAAAGTTAGAATCTTTCATATCTGTCAACATACCTCTAGATTGGAACACCTTCATCCCGCTCTCACTCAAGTAACCGAGCCTCTGATGTCATAAGGTAGTCTTTTCATTATTCACGGTGGCCAAAGAAACAACATGATCCACCGAGCTTGAGAGTAAATATAGAGTTCCCACTCTCTCACGCCTGACCACTACTATTACTCATTTGCTAATTTTCCACTGTTTCTTTTCAAATGAGATTTGATAACCCTCGCCATCCAGCTTGCTAATAGATATCAAATTCTTCTTCAAATCTGGTATGTGCCTGACCTTTTGTAAAAGCAGCTTTCCTCTATTGTGTAATTTCAATTGAATTCTCCCCTTACCGACAATCTTGCATTCCTGCCCATTACCAACAGTCACATACCCAAGTTCACCTTGGACTAATTATCAAACCATTCTCTACGAGTAGTGCAATGGAACGAAGCCCCTGAATCCACAAACCACATATCTGACCTTGATTCTGTATGAGCAGACAAGCACAAATTATCATACTCCTTACTTGGATTTACCACATTCGCTCCCTCCTTATCTTTGTTTGGACAATCCTTCTTCATATGACCCTTTGTCTTACATTTCCAACACACTAACTTTTTCTTGAAGTTCCCCTTAGATTTTGATCTCCCTCTTTATTTCGACTCCCTAATTAAACTTCTACCCCTTTCCTTCCTTCTGTCATTATCAACCGACATAGCAGTACTTGTAGAAATTGTGCTCTCATCCATACTCTTTTTCATCAATTCATCATTAATGATTGTACTCACAACATCATCAAATTTAAGAGTACTATTGGAAGCATTGCTAATGGCCATAACAACATTACTCCAACTATCCAGTAACGAACACATAAACATCAAAGCTTTAATTTCATTAGCAAAGACAAACTCTAAAGATTCAAGTTGTACCTATAATGTGTTAAATTCATTTAAATGATTAACAACTGAACTATCAGAAAGCATTCTCAAGTTAAACAACTTTTTCATTAGAAACAATCTATTTGAAGCAAACGGCTTCTCATAAAATTTAGCCAACGCTGACATCAAACTTGAAGTGGTCTTCTCCTTGAAGACGTTGAACACAACATGCTTTATCAGACACAATCGAATCTGCGCCAAAACCCTCCTGTCCAACAATTCTCACTCTTCATCAATCATCTTTTTTGGTTTTTCTCCAAACAGTAGTTGATGTAAATTTTTCTGATATAAATAATCTTTCATATGCAACCTCCACCATTAGAAGTCTATCCCATCATTTTCTTTCAATATTTTCCTTCCTATCTTCCGCCATAACTCCCACTCAAAATCAACACCGATCTGAGTGAAATCTGACCCGAATCATGGCTCTGATACCAATTGTTAGCAAAAATATAGGAATAATACTAATGCAACAACCAGCGGAATCAAATAGTTAACCGAAGAGAAAAATAGTAGAGACAGAGAACACGCAGATTTAACGTGGTTCGGCAATGTGCCTACGTCCACGGGGACACGATCGAAATCTTCCACTATATCAAAAGAGATTATAGTACTCTAGTCTCAACCACAAGAGAGATCACAATATAATCACACAAGAATTGAGATCAAACCCTAACCTCTTGTTACAGTGATTACCCTCTCATTGTTTCCTTCAGCTGCAACAACAACCAAAGCAACAACAGCCGTCTCTTCCTCTTTGTTTTGCCGAAACAACACAGCAACCACTAGCAGCCGCCCCTTTCTTTAATTCCTTTACTTTGGCCAAGGAAATAAAAATTGCAGCCACCCCACTTTATTTGATTCAGCCACCACCAACAAAAAAAACGCCGCCTTTATTTCTTTGTTTGGCCGAAAAACAAAAGAAGGGACCTCAAGCCTTTCCTCAATTGCAGCCGCCCTTTTTTTTTTGTTTTTTGCTTTCGGCTTCATCCAAACCCTAGCCACACACCCTATATATATATATATATATATATATATATATATATATATATATATATATATATATATATATATATATATATATATATATATATATATATATATATATATATATATATATATATATATCATAACGGATTTTGACTGGTTTTTAGATCCGTTTCGGCGGACCAAAACCGTTGCGGTAATAGGGCTCCATTAACAACACTCTCCACTCTCCCCACGTTTGCATCCCCATAGTCTCCACAATCTCCATCTGTGCAGGAATGCGAGAGTTGGCGTGCACACACCACATTGCTTCCTTCCAAACAAATATTTTGATTCTTTGAGATGTTGCGATCTTCCTTATACACTTTCCTGCCCTCTCACTTCTTTTACATTATCCGCATGCTTGGGGACTGATTGCTCCAAATATTTGGCCAAAGATTTGGTCTTGATTTTATTGTTCACAAGTCTACCAAATCCACTAAATTTAATGATTGTTTCAAGGATATTACATCTGGTGCTGACATACCACTATTTGCGGTGAAACCAACTGAAATTTAGAGATTTTCGTTTTTTTTTTTTTTAATTTTTTTAAATTAAAGAGTAAAGAGGAAGCTCTCTTTATTTTCTTACTCATCAAATTCGTCATAATTCACAAATCCATACATATTTTCCATGATCCTCTTTCCATAAAAAAATAATAAATTGTTGATTTGATAGGAAAATACACAGGCATCATTGTATTTACCGAATACCATTAATTTCGTATCTATTTGATGAAAAACTAAATCAAAATTAAAACCTAAAAAATTAGATATGAGGGAACCCAAGGTGGTCAATATCAAAATCTAAAGGAAAATTTTTAGAATAAATTATTAGAGATATTGGAAATGGACTGTGTAACTTGTATGAGGCTACGACTCATTTAATTTTCATTAATATATATAAGAAAAATGAAATGAGCTGACAGCTCACGCAAGTTATCTGAGCTGCAGTTCATTTTCAATATCTCTAATAATATTTTTTAAACATTTTCTTTTAGATTATGATATCGACCCCTAGGGTTCACTCATATCCAATTTCTTGCGTTTTATTTTTGATTTGGTCATCCATCAAGTTAATACAAAATTAACAGTTTTCAATAAATAAAATATTTTGTATGAACTTCATCAAAGAGTAAAAGAACTCCAATATTTATGAAATTTAATCCTAAAGAAGTTAAGAAGGTAGAGATAGTGATTATTAAAAAAAATTGAAGAAAAATTATTGGATGATTATAGTTTTGCCGTTAGCTCACGTAACTTTTCTTGAGCTGGCGGCTCACCTACAGTAATCCCAATATATATATATATATATATATATATATATATATATATATATATATATATATATATATATATATATATATATATATATATATATATATATATATATATGAGAAAAATGGAAATGAGCTGACAGCTCACACAAGTTACCTGAGCTGCAGTTCATTTCCACTATTTCTAATAATCTTTTGGATTATGATCTCGACCCCCTAGGGTTCACTCATACCCAATTTTTTGGGTTTTAGTTTTGATTTGGTCCTCCAGCAAGTTAACAAAAAATTAACGGTTTTCAATGAATAAAACATTTTGTATGCACTTAATGAAATTGTAAATGAACTCCAAAATTTATGAAATTTAATCTGAAAGAAGTTAAGGAAGTAGAGATAGTAATTGTTAAAAAAAAATTAAGAAAAATCATTGATCATTATAGTTTTGCCGCTAGTTCACGTAATTTTTCCTGAGCTGGCGGCTCACCTACAGTAATCCATATATATATATATATATATATATAGAGAGAGAGAGAGAGAGAGAGGAAACGGGAAATACACCGGCAGTGAAGGGAGTTCCTTCACCGCCGCTTAGGTGGCCCAATAAAATTATTAAACGTGGTGCCATTCAAGGTAACAAATAAATGAATTTCCTTAATCGCCCTTTGAGTGGTGCCACATGTAATAATTTTATTGGGCCATCTAAGCTGCGGTGAAGGAACTCCCTTCACCGTCAGTGTATTTCCCGTTTACTCATATATATATATATATATATATATATATATAAGAAAAAATGGAAACGAACTAATAGCTCACGCAAATTACTTGAGTTGCAATTAATTTCCGCTATCTTGAATAATATTTTTTAAATAATTTCTTTTGGATTATGATCTCAACCCCCTAGGGTTTACTCATACCCAATTTTTTGGGTTTTAGTTTTGATTTGGTTCTCCATCAAGTTAACACAAAACTAACAGTATTCAATGAATAAAACATTATGTATGCATTTGATAAAAAGTAAATTAACTCCAAAATTTATGAAATTTAATCCGAAAGAAGTTAAGGAGATAGAGATAGTAATTGTTAAAAAAGGATTGACAAGAAATTATTGGTTCATTATAGTTTTGCAATTAGCTCACATAACTTTTCCTAAGCTAGCAACTCACGTACAGTAATCTCATATATATATATATATATATATATATATATATATATATGAGAAAACGGAAAATTCACTAGCGGTGAAAGAGTTCTTCACTAGCGCTGAGGTGGTCCAATAAAATAATAACACGTTGTGTCACTCAAGGTAAAAAATCTTGTTGGTGGTAAAATTTCTAAAAGTAATGAAAAAGGAAATTTCCACGCAGAATGCGAAGCTAACTCCGTAGCTCCGCGTTTGGCCATGATTTAGCCCCGCGTTATGTAAAACGCGGAGCTAAGCCTACAGCTCCGCGTGCAGAGTGTTATAACTCCGCGTGAACAGATTTCTTAGAATCCTAATTTGATTGTGATTGAAATTTAGGCTTATCCAATATTCGAATTGAGTCCAATTAAAAATTCAAGAGATTTAAATCAAAACTAAAATATTTAATTAGAATACTTGATGAATACAACTACCTTCCAATTTTATTTGATTGGAAACTCTTATATTGACTCAAGGCTATAAATACCCTCTTAAGGTAGCCTTTGGAGAGACTTTTAGATCTTTTCAGAATTCAAGTCAGGCGTGAGAGCCTTGAATTCATTGGACCAGCAGATAAAGAAATTAGGGTCAGCCGTCATCTTCATCGAGTAGAAGATTTCCATGTGAGATCATCAAAAAGAGCTACTTGATAGATCTCATCGCCACATAGAGCCCACAATTCATTGTAAAAGAGAGGAATAATCTATAAATCCTCTCGTTTGTTTTTCTATTATTCTCTTTCATTATAATTAAATTATTCAATGGAAGGAAGTAAGAATTTTGTGATGAACAAACTGGCGACCACAGTGGGAGATATTTCTTTTACTAAACAAGAGATCGTGGCACAATCTGACGTGAGAAAGATCGGATCCGTTGTTGATATGCTTGTCGTGGAGATTGACCAGCAGAAGTACGAGGAATATCTTTCCTCTGGATCAGGTACCCTGACCGAAATGCGGTGTTATCGCCGCGTGAGCTCCAATACCCGTAAATCGGGTAATCGAAAATCCACCATTAAACAGGGACCCATAGAGCCCATAGCTATAGAGCCGTTGTTTGGGCATAAAATCCTAACAGAGGAAGGTCTCCTTGTTGGTGGAGAGCCCTAGAAACTGGTTTAACAAAAACTCAACTCCGCAATCGAAATCATCGAGCAAGGCGGAGAGCCCTCAAAGCCCGCATTAAACGCAAGGCTAACGAAGTGGCAGAACGCGAGGCTATTGCACCCCTTGAACTGGCTTGTGTTAATCGCAAAATCAATCAAGATTGCATTAAACGCGAACTTATGACTAAGCTAGAGTGTGATTCTCCATGCGAGGCTACTGTTTCTAGATTTAAAACCAAAAAATTTAACACAACTTGCGTAAAACGCGAGGATAATTTTATGACAAATCCTGCTTGTGATGGAGACTCTCCACGCGAGGCTATTGAATTTAAAAAGAAAACTGAGCCAAGCGTAAATCGCCAAACCAGTAAAACTTGCGTTAATCACAAGATTTGATACAATCACGTTAATTGTGAAGATAAGCTTGCGTGTGATTTTCCACGCGAAGTTATCAACCTTAAACTTGAGCCAAGCGTTAATCGCGAAGCCAAGGATTCTTGCGTTAATCGCAAAGCTATGCCAGCATGTGATTTTCCACGCGAGGCTAAGCAAAAGTTTGAAGATGAATTTCTACAGAAACGCCAAAACAGCGTAAAACGCGAGGTTAGCGTAAAACGCGAAGCTATCTCCCAGCTTTGCGTAAAGACTTCAAAACGCGAAGCTAACATCCAGCTCCACGTAAAACAGCCTAAATATATAGTCAAGGCTGATAATAAAATTACTAGACAATAATTTGCCCTCAATGGCTCTGAAATGCTTCAGTGGGCCCCTAGACCCTCTCAACAACCAGGTGGGCCCCACGATCCTTCATTCAAGGTCACTGACCTTAAAGAGTACTTAACAAAGAAGAGAAGTGCAACTCAAATCCAACCAAATTCAACTTGCCACTGTGAGCAGCTCATAACAGCGGTATCCGCCGTATTAGATAATTGTTGCTGCGGCAAGAAGAGAGTATCAGTGTTTGACAGGATAACTGAGTCGGACCAAAACACTCCAAAAAGAATAAAAAGTGATCTTAACGACAAAACCAAAAGAAAAGAATGGAAAGCGGTGACCTCCAACATTGTTGGTAAGGATAAAAAAGTCATAGATAAGAAGGATGAGTCAGATTTAGATGATGAAGAGCCTCATCATTTCACTTGGCTCAAATCAGGTACTGTCGCCACTCGAAATTACAAGAAACTTGCAAAAGGTTATTGTGATGACGATAGCGACAACTCAGCTATAGCCTCACCTTGCTCTTCTGCGTCTTCCCGACCACAAAAATCAGCGTCACACATGGTGGATAAGTCCGACAATATTGATTAAATGTTTGAAGCACAAGAGCAAATGATCCGAGAGCAACAAAAGACTATCGAGGATCTCAAAATGATGCTCTTAAAGGTAGTCAAGAATACCCTGTTTGTCGCAAAAGTTCCTTCGCTTCCTTCCATTGAATAAGCTTGAATTACAATGAAAGTGAACAAGATAAAAAAGAACAAACGAGAGGATTTTATAGTTCAATCTCTCTCTTTTACAATATTTCGTGGGATCAGTGGCGATGGGATCTGTCGAGCAGCTCCTTTGGACGATCGGTACGTTGAAATCTTCTCTTTTAAAGATATCGGCCGACTATAGACGATCTTCTCTGGTTTTGATTTGTTCAAGGCTCTCTCGCGTAACTCGAACTTCTCAAGAACTCCAGAAAGAAGATGGTGATTTTCTCTGATCTTCACGAACTCAAGGCTCTGTGCGTAACTCAAATTCTCCAAGCTTTCAGAAAAATATCTCAATTGCCGAAAAGAAGATGAAGACCAAAGCCCAAGGGACCCTCCCCCTGGTGTTTCACCAGGAAGGTATTTATAGCCCTAGGTTAATGCAAGAGTTTCTATCTAAATAGAACTCGCATTCATCGAGGATTCCAATCAAATATCTTAGTTTTGATGGAATTCTGATTAGACTTGATTCGGGTATTTGGATAAGCCCAAAATCATAATCTCAATCAATTTGAGATTCTGGTTATCTGCTTACATGGAGCTTTAATCGCATCAAAACGTGGCGCTAAATAACCAAAACGCGGAGCTATTGATCATCTCCGCGTTTTACTCAAACGCGAGGCTAATACAAGCCAGACTGCGGAATCAACGCGGAGCTATTAAACATCTCCGCGTTTTATTCAAACGCAGGGTTAATATTGCCAAACGCGGGGCTACTGAATTGGCTCCGCGTTCTGTTGTGGAAAATCCTTTTAACTTAGAAATTTTCACTGCCAACAGAACCCCCTCCAAAGTTTTTAAAATTGTTTAGACTTCAGCAGATTTTGAAATACTTTGGATATCTAAACTGAAACGCGGAGTTAGAATACCAAGTCTATCTCGCGTTATGCTCACTTACGCGGAGCTAATCAGCTTCACTTCGTCTTCAGTGAAATGAGTAATTATGTCATTAATTACCCTGAATTTCTACGCCAAATACCAAGCGACGGAAATTCTGTTTAAATAGAGCTCTCGGCTCATCTTTTTCTTCATCCGGAGATTTTTGAAGAGCTCTCAACTCCTGCAACTGAGTGAGCGATGTCAATGAGCGATCTTCAATTGATCTCCCTTTAACTCTTCATAGATTTTCATCATTAGGATGTCACTTCAGAAGAGTTTTGCTAGACGCACGTTGGCCGGCGTTAATGGCAGCAGCCGTGAAAGTAGATGCGAAGGCAAACCAGTCTATGCAGCGTCTTCCGAAGGTAAAAACCTTAACTCTTAGGCTTCTAAGAACTATCTTGAGATGTTTTGGCTTGGTTTAATTTGGACTATTGCTTATCTTGTTGGCGAGATCACCGCTCTCCAGCCGTAAGGCTTAAAGGAGAAGGAGGAGTCATAGAGGAACTCTGTTCTTTTTCTACGCGAAGTTATCGCGTCATCCCTGCGCTCACGCGGGGCTTATCTGACTAGTAGTCTCGATGAATCTGCGAGGCTATCTTTGATTAGCAGTCGCGATGAATTGCGAGGCTATCTTTGATTAGCAGTCGCGATGAATTGCGAGGCTATCTTTGATTAGCAATCGCGATGAATTGCGAGGCTATTTTTGATTAGCAGTCGCGATGAATTGCGAGGCTATCTTTGATTAGCAGTCGCGATGAATTGTGAGGCTATCTTTGATTAGCAGTCGCGATGAATTTGAAAGAGAAGGAAAGAGCAGAAAGAAATCTTGTCCCTCCTTTACGCGGAATTATCGTGTCATCCTCTGCGTTTAAAGCGCGAGACTATTTCTTCAACTGTACGCGGAGTTAGCTTAGTTTCGCGTTTTCACACTTTTAGAAACTCTGTTCCTTTTGCAGTAAGTCTAATTCTTTCTGAAGACGAGTGTATGTGGGTCCATCGATCTTCATCAGCAAAAGTAACTCTAAGGAAGCCAGAAGCATATGCTTTACAACATAGTTGTAGGTTTCAAGCCCTGGCTCCGAGAGATAAACTCCTGAAGGAGCCGTAAGCTCAAGTAAGGAATTGCAGCACTTGCAGTTCAGCTTGTGCTTCGATGCAGCACTTGCAGTTCAGCTTGTGCTTCATTGTAGCACTTGCCTTTCCTCTCGTGCTTCATTTCGGATGACAGATCCTAGTTGACATTTGCAGAGGAGATCTTTTGCATGTGAACCAGGGAACTGAGCTTCAACATCCCGTCGAGAAATCTGGAGTTCTTTTGCATGTGAACCAGGGAACTGAGCTTCAACACCCCGTAAAGAAGTCTTACTGTTTGGTTATTGATGAGTTGATCATGTAAAAGATTTTGGGAGAGCTATAACTTCCTCTTTGTAATCTCTTCTTTTATGAATAAAGAGCAAATTATTTTCCTCTCTATCTGTCAGCTTCAAGAATCTTGCTTGCTCAACAAATAGATGGTCAATAATTTTGGTAAAATAGTCTAAGGCTCATATGCGTAACTTAGATCACTAATACCCAAAAGATCATTTTAACTTAGACAAAAATCCAGGTTCTTTCCATAGGAACGCGAAGCTAAGGCACCAGGCTATCCTCGCATTTTGTATAGTTGCGCGGCGTTAATAACTTTGCGTTTTTCATCATCGCGCGAGGCTAATAACTTCGCGTGTTGAAAAGTAACTGACCAGTCATTTTCTCCGAAACTCGCGCCGAATTCCAAGAGGCGGTTTCTTTCATTTAAATGAAATCTCTATTCCTTATTCCTCTCACTTCATTTGAGAATTTTTCAGAAACTTAGAGATTCAGGTGATCACAGTTCAGGCGACCCGAGCTTCTTCCGACCGAGTTTCCTCCCGATTTTCAGTCGATTTTCCTCAGCTATGGCACCCAAAACTCGTGCTACTTCTCGCGCGGCTCCATCATCGGCAACTGGCGCAAGCAGTGGTGGCGGCGGCCATGGCAGCGACGCGCCAGCCCACATTTCGCCCATCGGAGGTAAGAATCTCTCCATCGAGACTTTTTAGAACATCTCTAGAGTGATTTGGCTTAATCTTAACTGACCAATCAACTCTTTTACCGGCGAGATCGCCGTACTCTTGCTATAAGGCTTGGAGAAGAAGAAAAGTCTCCGACTTTCTTCTTACGCGAAGTTATTGCGTCATCCTTGCGTTTTGAAGCGCGGGGCTATTTTAAGTAGCAGTCGCACTGAAATGCGGAAGCGCGGGGCTATTTTAAGTAGCAGTCGCACTGAAACGTGAGGCTATTTGATGAAGCAGTCGCGCTGAAACGCGAGGCTATTTTAAGTAGCAGTCGCGCTGAAACGCGAGGCTATTCGATGTAGCAGTCGCGCTGAAATGCGAGGCTATTTGATGTAGCAGTCGCGCTGAAACGCGAGGCTATTTTGATTTCTGTGCGGTCTAATTTTTAGCTTCGCGCGGCGCTATTCTTAGCTTCGCGCGTTCTAATTTTTAGCTTCGCGCGTCCATACTTAGAGAATTTTTCTGTCTTATAGAAACTTCTCTAACTCTGGTGCTTCTTTTTGCAGTAGGGTATTCAGTGGAAGCTCTTCCTCACAAGAATTACTTCGGCTTTGCTGGGGGTTCTGATCCCTCAGGCCAATTTCGCTTCACCACTATCTTGGCTTCATATAAGCCAGACCCGAAGGAGCGTAAGGAGAAGTTGATCAAGTATCACCCCACTACTGCGCGAGAAATCATAATGATGCAGCCTTCGAAACTTTAAATAGAGAGGCGATGGAGAAACCCGCCTTCCTCTTTGGAGACCAGATGGATCAATCAGATGAGATCCTTTCTGAAGAGGAGTGCGTTTGGTTATATAACTCAGGCGAAATGCTGATGTTTCCGCCTAGAATGGATCGTAGCTATCCTCTGGTCTATCTTCAGAGGCTGGCGATGCCTCGGGAATTAAAGTGGGGACTAACTCAAGAGCAAGATGGCGTCTCAACAGGCAAATTTGGTACACAAGGGGTTTATCAAGATAGTCCCCCCAGATTCATTACTGGTTTGCTTCCAGGCCGATTTGGCAAGGAGCTTCCAGTAGGAGAAGTCCCATCTCGTGCCCGAACTTTCTTAAGTGAGTTCCTGGCGAAGGATGGTCAGTACCCGGCTAGCGATTTCAGGATGCCTGGCTGGGTTCATTCTTCTAACAATATGTGATGGGCCCGCCTCGTTCAGTACATGCTGGACTCCCACGAGCCCATTTTAAAGGATATTGGCTTGTATAAAGCTATCAGGAATGTCCAATTTGGGTTTTCCCAGTGTGCTTATCATTTTTTACTGCCTCTTGGAGATGTATAACCCTGAGACTTGTACTCTCTTAACACCAGTACTAAGGAGATGTATCGAGATGGTCCTTGCTGGCCACGATTTCTTCAACTTCGCACGTCCAATATTACTCCGCTATCTGGAAAACATCGAAGAAGTTGGGGGACGAGACCGAGCAGCTCCTTACCGGGCCCGTTTTGGAATTTTAGAAGAGCAAATGAACATACTCAACACAGTTCGCCAAGCGGATGTTGAGTCGATTACTGGGATCGAATGGGCTCGTCTTCGGGCGGAGTTGGTTGCTCGTCGAGAGGAATTGAGGCGCCAAGAAGAAGAGTGGTCTCGAGCGTTAGCAGGGTTCCAGGCTAGTCGGGAGTCCATTCTTAGAGGTTTGGATTTGGTGAACTCTGAAATTGAGGGGAGCCAGGCTGCCATTCTCAGCGCCCAGGAGGCCATTGCTAATGCTCGGGCGATCTTAGTAGAGAGCGAGCTTCAATTAGGGGAAGCCGTTAAGAAGCGGGAAGCACTAATCCTTCAACGGGAGCAAGTTGATCAGGAGGAGACAATAAGAAGCCGTACTATAGAAGAGTCTCGCCAGCATCTCATCCAGCAAGTTGCAATGAATGATGATGACCTACTCCGGCAGGCTCAACACTCTATAGAGGCAACTCGTCGTCGAGTGGTTGACGAAGCGATGAGTAAGTTAAAGAATCTCGGAGATCCATAGTTTTCTTTTATTCTTCATTCCTTTTTTGTAATGAGAACTTGTAATAAAAGAAAGAACTTTATTGGTTCTCAGACTTCTTTTGTAACTCCATTCTTTTTAAATGATGAATAAGGATAACTACTTTTTGATTCTTTTATTAGCTGGCTAGGAAATCTTCTTGCACAACAAATAACTTGCCATCAAAAAGTAGTTTTCTCTGTTTTTATGCAAAGCGTTCCAAGTCGTACTGTCAGAGGTAAGAATTTAACATGACAGGTTTTATAGGATTTTTAGCAAATTCCCAGCTATCAACGAGTTTTATTAGCCGTTACCAACTACCGTTTGAGTTGGGCTAGCCATGTTATTCCCCTCAACATGGTGAGTTGTCGAGGAATTAATCTCCTCTCCCCTTTTGCCTTTAATCAGCATTGGGTAGTTAATCTCATACTCTTACCCCCAGTATGATAGGGTTGGCGAGAAATTTGTTCTCTTCCCATTGCCTAGTCGGCGTTGGGCAATTCATACTTTTTTCCCAGTATGATGGATTGGCGAGAAATTTAATCTCTTCCCATTGCCTAGTCGGCGTTTGGGCAATTCATACTTTTACCCCAGTATGATGGGTTGGCGAGAAACTAGTTCTCTTCCCATTGCCTAGTCGGCGTTTGGGCAATTCATACTTTTACCCCAGTATGATGGGTTGGCGAGAAACTGGTTCTCTTCCTATTGCCTAGTCGGCGTTTGGGCAATTCATACTTTTCCCCAGTATGATGGGTTGGCGAGAAACTGGTTCTCTTCCCATTGCCAAGTAGGCGTTTGGGCAATTCATACTTTTACCCCAGTATGATGGGTTGGCGAGAAATTTGATCTCTTCCCATTGCCTAGTCGGCGTTGGGCAATTCATACTTTTACCCCAGTATGATGGGTTGGCGAGAAATTTGTTATCTTCCATTGCCTAGTCGGCGTTGGGCAATTCATATCTTTTAGGTCAGAGGCGCTTAATTACACATGCCTAAAAGAAAGATTGGGGGCTGTTCAAACTTGAGAACTAAGCACACCAAGTTTGGGTCAGAAGCGCCAAACTGCGCATACCCAAGAAAAGACTGATGGTGGTTCAAACTTGAGAACCAAACTGGAGGCGGTTCAAGGCTCTCTCGCGTAACTTGAACTGGGCACTCCAAACACACCAGGTTTAGGTCAGAGGTGCCAAACTGCGCATGCCTAAGAAAAGACTGATGGTGGTTCAAACTTGAGAACCAAACTGGAGGCGGTTCAAGGCTCTCTCGCGTAACTTGAACTGGGCACTCCAAACACACCAGGTTTAGGTCAGAGGCGCCAAACTGCGCATGCCTAAGAAAAGACTGGAGGTGGTTCAAACTTGAGAACCAAACACACCAGGTTGAGGTCAGAGGCGCGAAACTGCGCATGCCTAAGAAAAGACTGGAGGTGGTTCAAACTTGAGAACCAAACGCACCAGGTTTAGGTCAGAGGCGCTCAATTGCGCATGCCTAAGAAAAGACTGGAGGTGGTTCAAACTTGAGAACCAAACACACCAGGTTTAGGTCAGAGGCGCCAAACTGCGCATGCCTAAGAAAAAGACTGGAGGTGGTTCAAACTTGAGAACCAAACGCACCAGGTTTAGGTCAGAGGCGCTCAATTGCGCATGCCTAAGAAAAGACTGGAGGTGGTTCAAACTTGAGAACCAAACACACCAGGTTTAGGTCAGAGGCGCTCAATTGCGCATGCCTAAGAAAAGACTGGAGGTGGTTCAAACTTGAGAACCAAACACACCAGGTTTAGGTCAGAGGCGCCAAACTGCGCATGCCTAAGAAAAGAAGACGCGTATCTCCAGGGATACTAAGTATAGTATTTCTTCAGAAATTTGCCATTGATCGGCATCATCATCCTGTCGCCATCTTGATTCATTAAGCGATAGGCTCCGTTGGAGTATACTGTCTCCACAATAAACGGTCCTTCCCACTTGGGTTCAAACTTACCCTTAGTCTTGTGGGTTAGCACCATTGGCCTTTTAACAGCCAGAACCAAGTCTCCTTACTTAAAGGTCCTTGGTTTGACGTTCTTATTGAACATTTGAGATATTCGGGCTTGATACAACTCAATTTGTTGTTGAGCCCTGAGACGTTTTTCATCTAACGCCTCTAGTTCTTGCAATCTTTGCTGATGGCGCTCTTCTGTCGTCATCCTTGTGGCTAAAGCCACTCTTAATGATGGTATCTGGATTTCAAGAGGCAAAACAGCCTCACTTCCATAAACCAAAGAGAACGGGGTAGTTTTGGTCGGGGTGCGAACGGTGGTGCGATATGCCCACAAACATTCTCCCAACTTTTCATCCCAATCTCGTTTATTGGAAGAGACGAACTTCCGAAGGAGTTTGATGATCGTCTTGTTAAAAGCTTCAGCTAACCCATTAGCCGCAGGGTTATATGGTGTAGAAGCGATATCTTTGATTCTGAACTTATTGCAGAATCTGGAGAATTCCTGACTAATGAATTGCGGACCATTATCATGAATGATCCGTCGAGGGACGCCAAATCGGTAAATGACATGATGCTTGATAAACTTGATCACATCTGTCGTTTTCACCTCTTTCATGGGCACGGCTTCGGCCCATTTTGAAAAATAATCGGTTATTGTAAGAATAAACCGATGTCCTCTGGATGACGGGGGAGTTATTGGCCCCACAATGTCCATTCCCCAGGCCTCAAACGGCCAACTAGCAACGGTATTGTGCAAGTATTCTGGGGGTTGGTGAATAAAATTAGCATGAACTTGGCATGCATGGCATCGTTTAGCGTATGCCATTGCTTCCGTGATCATATTCGGCCAGTAGTACCCTAGCCTTTTATGCGGTCTCCGAGTTTTGGACCGGGCTGATGAGCTCCACATACTCCATCGTGTGTTTCTCTCAGCACTTCTTCTGCTACCGCTTTTGATATGCAGCGTAGTAGCAGACCATCTCTTGACTTTTTATATAAAGTCTGAAGCTTATGGTCATAATAAAATCTCTGAGCTTTCCTCTTTATCGAGGTGGCTTCCTTTTGATCCTCTGGTAATATCCCATGTAAAGCATAATCCACGAACGGAAATCGCCAATCACGGGGCTCTAACTTTAAACCTATCTGGCATACCTCTTCGGCTTGAGACACCGCGTCTGGATGGAGGAGTTCTCTGCTACCAATGGTGATGCTTTTAACTTCACCTGGCGGGATTGCCAGTGTTGCGGCTAATGCGGCAAGAGCATCTGCATAAACGTTCTCATTTCGAGATACGTGATATATGTAGAATTGTTCAAAATATCCTGCTAGCTCAATAGCTAACTGATGATAGGGGATGAGGGCTTCATGTCTGACTTCATACTCACCTGTCATCTGATTGACGATGAGCTTAGAGTCTCCATATGCCTCTAGATGGTTCACCCCCAGTTGCAGAGCTATTTTTAAGCCGATAATGAGCGCGTTGTACTCCGCTACATTATTCGTGCACGGTTCTGTTAATGAGTAACCGTTAGGCAATATATTTTTATGTAGGGATATTAGCACAACCCCCACTCCAGCAGCAGATCGTCTCGCGGCACCATCAAAGAACATTTGCCAAGGCTGTTCTCCGGTAACTGTGTTGACTTCTAATATCTGCTTTAATTTGGACCAAATTGGATGATCTGCAAGGAAATCGGCGATTGCCTGTCCCTTCATGGCCTTTTGAGGGACAAAATGTATGTCATAGGGCGATAGTAAGAGCGCCTATTTTGCCAATCGGCCATTTAAGGATCCCGGTTTGGTCATCAGAATCTTCAAGGGGTTGACCCGTGATATGACGTGGATTGTTTGCCCTGAAAGATAGTGTCGCATTTTCTGAACAGCGAACACTAGGGCTAAACACTCCTTTTCAATTGGGGTGTACCGCTGTTCGGCCCCAATCATTGTTCTACTTAAATAGTAGAGGGCGTGTTCATGGCCGTGCTCATTATATTGAGCAAGTAACGCACCTAAAGCATTATCCATGGCTCTTACATATATAAGAAAGGGCTGCCCAGGAACTGGTGCCATAAGAACAGGAGGTTTGGTGAGGTATTCTTTGAGGTCATCAAATGTCTGTTGACATGCCTCATCCCATATGAAAGACACTCCCTTTTTCATAAGTTTTGAGAATGGCTGGCATCGTCCAGATAGGTTGGAAATGAAGCGTCGAATATAGGCGAGCTTTCCCTGCAATCCCCTTAATTCCTTAAGATTGCGGGGAGGTGGCATTTCGCTAATCGCTTTTACCTTTTCAGGGTCGAGAAAAATTCCTTTTGAGGTGATTATGAACCCAAGAAATTTCCCGCTGGATACCCCCATGAACGACTTGGTAGGATTCATCTTCAGATGATGTTTCCACATAAGATCGAAGACCACTCTTAAATCATGAAGATGATCTTCTTTGTTTTTGCTTTTGACTGCTAAGTCATCCACATAGCACTCCACTGTTCTGCGCAGGTGTTCTTTAAATATGACACTCATTGTGCGTTGGTAGGTGGCATCTGCGTTCTTTAATCCGAATGGCATCACCGTATAACAGTATACCCCCAGCGGCGTTCTGAAAGCTGTATGCTTCTCATCATCCGGGTGCATCTTGATTTGGTTATAACCTGAGAAGCCATCCATAAAGGATATCCTCTCATAACCACTGGTACTATCAATCATCACATCGGTGATGCGGAGTGAAAACTCATCTTTGGGACATGCAGCGTTCAGATCTCGAAAATCGATGCATATCCGGATTTTGCCATTCTTTTTGCGAACTGGCACTATGTTAGCCACCCAATCAGGATGCTGTTCTTCACGAATGAATCCGGATTTTATAAGTTTGTTGGCCTCAACAACTATTGCCTCCATCAACTCGGGTCGAAAACGCCTCTGTTGTTGTTTAACAGGTTTGGCATCTTCTTTTATATTTAACCGGTGTGTGGCAATTTGAGGGTCAAGCCCAGGCATGTCTTCATAATTCCATGCAAACACGTCTATATACTCTTTGATAAGAGATATAAGTTCCTCCTTTTCTAAAGGAGTTAGTGTGTCGCTTATGAAAATGGGTTTCGGATTTTCTTCCGTTCCCATGTTAACTTGTATTAATTTGTCTTCTGTGGGCGGGTCACGCTGTTCAAAGCAGACATCCCAGAGAGTATCCATATGCCTAGCCCAAGCATCATCTTGAACGTCAATTGGTTCCTTGTCGCTTTCTGGCATGGATGAAACCATATTGACTGTCAAAGATTGAAACCAAGCACCGGTACTTATATCCGAATCATGATCGGGTGAAGATGTTTCTTCTTTAGCCGAAGAACTCTCTTCATCCTTGGATGGCGATGAGGGTGGAGTAGACACATAGCCCAACCCCCTGCGGGTCTTTTGATAATAATCAGGGCTCTTTCTTCTCGGTCTAAACGAGGGTATGAGATTCCGTCGCCCTTTCCCAAAGTTTAATCCTGGCTTCTGGGTAAAATTATATCCCATCTTTTCCATCATCTGTCGGGACCTCTGTTCGTACAAATGGAACTGAGGTGATGTCTGTTCATCACTTTCACTACTTTGTCTTTGTCTTTGTCGAGGCGACGTGACCACTTTGCCGAACATGATCGGCCTTTGGGATTTCTGTCAGGGAGGCACTTCAAAGAAGTGCCCTTGATCCTCGGTTATTTTTAATTGAGAGAGGAGGGAAGACCTGAGGGGCAAATGGTATGCCGCCAGAACTTCAAGTTCGGTCAGGTCATCCGCTTCGGTGGAGGTACAAGAGGGCTCAGATTCAGTAGCTACAGCATGCTCGTAGACTAACTTTACATTTTCATTAATAACCCATTCACTTTTTATTACATCCACTATATCATCAAGACTTAAACTAAAATCTAGGTGAGGATTGATTTTGTAATCACCCCCATCATCTTCTCCAAGAAGCTCGTACTCAGTGTCGGCTTCGTTGCCACTGTCCTCGGGCTTTGGAGGTTTGCTAGGACCGTCATTGGAAACTTCATGGGCTGGTTTATACAGTGCAGCATCCGTGAAGTGATTCTCCAACCCTTTGAATGGTTGCTTGTCGGCGATTAGCGTCCGGACCTCTCCTTCCTCATCGCAATATTTCATGCATTTGTGGAGGGTCGACGGGACTATCATGTGAGCATGGATCCACGGCCGCCCCAACAAAATGTTGTAGGAGGTGTCTGCATCGATGACGTAGCATGTAGCTTCTGTCCTCAAATCCCCAATTTGACATCGGAGTCGGATTTTCCCGAGGGGACGGCTATTATTGGCGTTGAACCCATATATCATTGTGTTGGTTAGTGTCAGGCGATGGAGGGAGATTCCTAACAACTGCATCAACCTTCTGGGTACGACACTTAGTGCAGAACCCGGATCAATCTGAATTCGGTCCACTTTTGTGGATCTGACATATCCGGTGAAATATAAAGGCCGGTTATGCTTTATATTCCTCACCTGCATGTCTTCTGGAGAGAAGATGATTTGCGGGACATGCCTCCTCACTTGGTGACAGTGGGGGCAAGAGTCCTGTTCTTCGTTGGCCGGTTCGACTATCTGAGCTAAGAACGACTTAGAGTCTACCAAGGCCTCTCTTAGAGCTTCATGTGTTGATTTTGATAATCTCAACAGTTCGTAAAGCGTTACTCGTGCTGGGATATTTGCCAACTGAGCAATTATGTCAAACTTGAAGGTCGTCTCGCTAGCTCCTTCCTCTCGAATAGGGTTCTTCTGGAAACGAAGTCCTTTCTGCTTCGCAGGCTTTGTGAGCTCTGCATAGATGTCTTTTGGATCTACTCTAGTGTAATCCTTAAGATATGTCTTCCCGGATCGAGTACCGGAAGGGCCTGCCCCATCTTGATGAGTGGCCATAGTTTCAGATTCTTCTTCAGAATCTATGAAGGCTCCCGAAGCTATATATATTCTTCCTTTATATCTGCAGAAATGGCATTAACAGTCCGCTTCTTCCCTTGACCTCTTGTAGTAGTCCATTGCTCATCCTCTAGCAAATCGGGATGAACCCACATAACTTCCCCCTTTTGGGTCGTCACAGGAACAAGTCCTTCTCAGGCTTTGTTGTGAGGATCAAGATTCTTCGTGACCATCCTACCTTTTGGGATCGGGGTCACTCCTGCGGGGAACTCGTGGGTTCCAACCACTATGGTTGCCATATTGGCAGTGACCTTCTTCTGCTCCTCCTTAAGCGTCAGAACTCCAGCTTCTATTAGTACTTGGATTCTGTTCTTAAGGGGAAAACAATCCCTAGTAGGGTGCCCCACATTCCGGTGATAGAGACAGTAGTTGGGATCTTTAGTCTTACCAGCATCTTCTGGCTTCTTATTCTCCGAAAGTTTTAGCATTCCCTTTTTTTGGAGCAGGTGAAAGAGGACAGGTATCTGTTCAGCTTTGAAAGTGTAATTCCTTTCTTGCTGCGGTCTAATTTGCCTTGATCCTCGCTGACCTTGAGGCTTCGGCTCTGGCGGAGGACTGGTTTTCTGAGGAGCAGTTTCTGACGACATCGCTGCTTTCCCTTTATTCTTATTGCTGTTGTTTTGGGTATATGACTTACTACCCCCAGCACTTCTTGACCCGCGGGACTCTTCAACTTGGTGAATCAAGTCTTCAGCTTGCTCTCCTTGTTTGAGCAAGTCCCTCCACGTCTTAGACTCGACGGCCCCCATTTTGAGGAGCACATTGGTCTTAAGATTGTGTCGACAGGTCTCTACTAGAGTTTCCTGGATCATTCCGTGTTTGCAATGTACGGACTTCTCCCGGAACCTTTCTATAAAATGTTTAACCGTTTCTTGTTCTCCTTGTCTAGTTGCAAGGAGGGAATGAACCGTAATCTCGGTGTCATCCTCAAAGAATCGTGAGAGAAATAATTTCTCGACATCAAACCAGGCATTAATAGATCCTGGGGGCAACTGCATGAACCAAGTAAAGGCAGGCCCTCGCAAAGTACTTGCGAATACTTTTGTCATAATTGGGTCATTACCCAACATATATCCTGCTTGGGACAAGAAATAATAGATGTGCTGACTGGGCGATCCCTTCCCTTCATAAGGTTCTAACTTGAACGGCTTATACTTCTGTGGGTATGGTATCGTATCCCATTCAGGAGGATACGGTCTTGAGACCCCTGATTCTTTCAACTCCTTTTTACGCATCAAAGCTTCGAGTTGATTCTGTAATTTTTCAAGCTTTTCTTCATGCGGATCATGGAAAGAAAATCTATCTTCTTCCTCATGCATCGAGTGGGCTTTCTCCTCCTGTTCTTCTTCATTTGGATTTTCCTTGCCCTTTTTGGCATTATCTTCAACAAATCTCGATAGCATGACTTTACGACCTTCAATCATCTTTTGCTGCTCTCGAATCATTCTTTCTTGAGCTTCAAATCTCTGATTGATATCATCAGATTTATTTGCAATGTGAGATGCTGACTTCTGTAGTCTAAACGATGCAGAGGAACGGGGTGAGGCTATAGCTGAATTATCACTGTCCTCATCATAAAAACCCCCTGCGAGCCTCTTATAATTTCGAGGCGGGACGGCTCCTGATTTAAGTCGAGTGATACGATGAGGTTCTTCGTCACTCGATTCCAAATCATCATCCGTCTCTACAATTTTCTTTCCTTTTCGCACCATATTGGAGGTTACAACTCTCCATTGCCTCAGGGAAGTAGTCTTTGGTTTCTTCGTAGGGTTCTTGTTTGATTCGATTAATCGATCAAATGCAGATACCCTACTCTTGCTGCAGCCACAGTTGTCCATTACAGCGGACACCGCGGTCATCAGTTGCTGGCAGTGACAGACAGGTTCAGCTTGAAGTTGTTCTATGCTTCTCTTCTTGGAGAGATACTCCCTGAGATCAGCGCCTTTAGCCGTGGAATCACGAAGTCTGTCTGACTTTTGGACGGGTCTAGGGACCCACTGAAGCTTCTTTGAATGATCAGCCCTGGTTATGTAGTCGGATTGATCCTCGCGGGGTTTAGAAGTAGCCTCGCATTTTATATCGCGAGTCTGAAGAATAGCTCCGCGTTTTGCCACATTAGCCTCGCGTTTCTTGCTGGCTTGGTGTGTCTTCAGAAATTTAGCTTCTGGAATAATAGCCCCGTATGAAGGGAAGGTCTTACACGCTGGCTTATCTTTGCGATTAACGCAGATCATAGCTTCGCGCCTAGCACGATTTTTACGACTGACAACTATTTGCCAATCATCCTAGCGTTCCTCGCGGGTATCAGAAGTCTTGCGTTTATTGCGAGTATTACTGGTCTCGCGTCTCTCGCTTAGCTCAGTATCTGCCTCGCGTGGAGAATCACACGCTGGCTCTAAAGAATTTTTATACTCGCGTCTCTCGCGAGTGTCAGAAGTCTTGCGTTTCTCGCAAATAGCCTCGCGTTTCTCGCTTGGCTTATATCACACGCTGGCTTTAAAGAATTTTTATACTCGCATCTCTCGCGAGTGTTAAGTATTTTGCGACTAGCGCAAATCTTGCTTGCTTCTTATCTCTCGCTAGGCTCAGCAATAGCCTCGCGTGGAGAATCACACGCTGGCTTTGAAGAATTTTTATACTCGCGTCTCTCGCGAGTGTTGGGTATTCTGCGACTAGCGCAACCCTTACTGGCTTCGCGTCTCTCGTTTAGCCCAGTATCAGCCTCGCGTGGAGAATCACACGCTGGCTCTAAAGAATTTTTATACTCGCGTCTCTCGCGAGTGTTGGGTATTCTGCGACTAGCGCAACCCTTACTGGCTTCGCGTCTCTCGCTAGGCTCAGTAATAGCCTCGCGTGGAAAATCGCACGCTGGCTTTTGTTCGCTTTTAAGGCAAGTTGTATCTTCGCGTTTAACGCGGTAGAGACTGGTCTCGCGGGTAGCGCGAGCCAGTTTGCATTGGACCATAGCCTCGCGTCCTCTAGAGTTAACTCCGCGTCCAAGGCGGGCTTTGAGGGCTCTACGCCTCGCTCTCCGGTTCCTGTTCCGGAGTTGGGTCCTGGTCAGTTGATGAATATCATATATTGTATTTTTCCTCTCATACTTTATCTATTTTTGTATATAAATAAATGCTACTCGGGTATTTTTAGTGCCTTTTTCAGGTAATTCGATTTATACAAGGAGATGGCAAGAAATCAATGTCGGAGTAGGAAATCAGAGTACGAAAAGTTTCTAAAGTGAGAAAAACTACGAGACTACGATGTTACAGAGCTGCAAAGTCAAATATAGTCAAGGAAATATAATGAGCAAGACACGATACATACGTGAAAGAAATTTCAATTGAGTTACTCGAAATAAAACCGCTATTTAGCGGTGTTAGCCGCCATTTAGCGGCCAACTGTGGGCTCAACATGCTGAATTTTCTTCCCTGGCTTCGATGTAATTTTGTGGCTTTATAGTTCTGCTAGAATTAGGGTTTGATTTCCGAAGCCTATATATTGGCCGTATCCTTGTATTCTAGTTTTTTATGCAGTAGTTAATGTAGATTAGGATTTAGTTTGTACTCGTCTTCCATTAATAAAATTAGGGTTTTGCTGAAGGGGTGGCGGCCACAATACCGTGCTCCAGAGGTAAGCCATTGTTTTCTAATCTTTATTTGCTTTTTAGATAGATTTAATTGCTTTCTAGTATAGATTTATTTGCTTTCTAGATTAGATTTAATTGCTTTCTAGAATCATGAGTAGCTAATTAGTTTAGCTCTAGGATGTAGATGAAGTTAGGATCCATCATGTAATTGCTCTCTAGTATTTTCTTCTTAAATAAAAATAATAAAGACATGATTCTTCTATAAAAAGTTTAAAATACAAGAACTCGAAGATTAAGACTTTGATAGGTTATACTTGAATTAGGTTTCTTGATAGCCTATACTTAGTTAGGGTTTGGGGTTGTTGATTTTATCTTTTTTATTGAATTATCTAAAGATTTAGTTTGTTTTTATGAAGAGTAGTATCTTTGATGAGTTATACTTGCACACCACTTGATAGCTCATACTTAGGGCACTTTGAATAAAGATTAAACTAAAAAGATCAAATTTTTATGAGAGAAGAAGATAATAGAAGTAAGAACATGGTTGGAAACTAGTGGATTCTAGATCCTAGGCTAATTAGAACAAGCAAACTTCAACCCAAAATTCTTTGTTAATCCGTTAGACTATAGAATTAGTAAGAATCGCAAAACACCTTAGATCCCTGTGAGACGACCTGTACAGCGCTACAACGATACTGTGCGCTTGCAGTAATTTATCACATCAAGTTTTTGGCGCCGTTGCCGGGGATCGACGGTGTTTTTCTTGCTTTTTCTAACGTTTTGCGGCTTAACAGTGTGTGTTGAGTGTGTATAGATCTGGAACTTTAGATACAGGATATACAAAGTGAAGGAAAGCGTTGTAGAAGTGCACTGCAAAAATCCGAGAGGTAACCTCCCAGATTTGGCCGCTAAATAGCGGTAAATACCGCTATTTCGCGGCAATATCTTTCCGTTTCTCCCTCAAATTTTGTGTATTTCTGTATTTATCGTTCTTGATTATACAAAAAAAATAATAAAAAATTATAAAAATCATATTTCAATTGTTTTTATTTTTTCTTTTCCATCTCTTTCCCTCTCCGCCTTCTTCAAAACAAACAAAAAAAAAATTAAAAAAAAAATGTTTCAAAATCAAACTGGTTGCAATCATTGTCGTGATTCATACCATAATTATTATCAGTGTCCATGGATAGGAAGTTCGATAGGACTAGGTCATAAACAAATTCACAATACATATAATGAACCTACGAGCACTTCTTATACACAAAATTACAATCATGAATGGATGAATAATTCTAATTTTGCATATAATCAAGAGCCATATCAAGAGAATCCTCCATCTGATCCTTTCTTTATGGGCTATTTATCTTCATGTTCTACATTCAATCATGAACAAGATATTCAATTGAACATGTTAGATGAAAGATTAAAAAGATTAGAAGCGAGATATGTATGTCATGAGAATCTACCTCCAACCACTTCATATCTGTCATCAAATATGTACATGGATCCATCATATCATTCTTCAAATTTCACTCATGATCTCGAGATGCAATCATTTGAGAAAAATAAGGAAAATTACGATCATGAGTCTGAGGAACGAAAATGCAGAATAGAGGAAGATATGGAAGTTTTGCTGAAATCATCATCTCAAAAATCATCCTCTAAAATTGAATCTTGTATGGAAGATCTTCTCAAAGCGATTTCTCAAGCTAAACTTTTTATAGATCAACCATCTAATAGTTTGAACGTATCTGACTCAAACGAGCAATCACTCCAGTCATCTTCTGAAGTAGATATTATTCAAAATGAATTAAATAGTTTTGTGCATGATGAGTCTATAATTCAACATTGTGATCAACCTATTTTAGACCATTGTGGCAATAATTATGAAGAAACCAGTGATAAAGAAAATATTTTGCTTGCTAGTGACACATTATCATTTGATTCTTTTGATGGAAATTGTGAAGAAATTTGTGAAGAAGAATTTTTATCCATTCATAATAACTTGACTAATGATAAGTCTACTAGTATGGCATTTTCTTTTGAGAATTTTGATGACAGGTTTGAAGAAAATTTGCATGACAAGCCCCTAACAATTGAGGGAAGGAAGGAACATCAAAAAGAAGAGATCATGGTACCTGATGACTTAAAAGAGCCCTCCAAAATTGAGCTAATGATTCCACAATACCAAAGTGAGTATGTTATTTCACACGTTGATAAAACCAAAATACTTACAAATATGAAAGATGCTCGTGGATGGAATACGAACGATGGTAAAGGTACGCTTTCCAACCTCAAAATTTTATTATTGAATAAAAAAAAGAAAAGTAGAAAAAAATTGAGAAAAATCAAAAATAAGATGGAGAGATTAAATGCAAAACTGACAAAAAGGCTAAGTTCATCCATATCAAAACATAAAAGGACACATTATGAGAGTGGAAAGCGATCAAGAGGTCATAACCGTTTGAATTTTCTAATAAGTGTATAATATTTGTATAATAGTTTTCTTTTTTTAGTTTTACCACCCTTGGTTTGTGTATGAGGGCATACACAAGTTTAGGTGTGGGGGAGTAGATTAGGAGATTTTTATTTTTTAGGATTTTTAGGATTTTATTTTTGTTTTTATAATTTTTTTTTTTAGATTTTTGGGTTTCTTTATTTTACACTTTGGTTAGTTTTTAGGGTAACTAACTGAAAAAAATTAAAAAAAAACTGAAAAGAAAAATAAATTAAAAAAAACTTATGTATTTTTATCAATAGATCAAACTACTTACAGATAAAGGAACAAATTTAGATTTGAAATTGGATAGGAGAGTAGATTGGATGATACACTTTGAATTTTATAAAAAAGATCAAAATCTAAAAAATAAATATTGCTAACAGTAGTTTTGAGGCAAATATACATTTATTTTTCACTTCACAATAGTTTATTAGATTAAGGACAAAGATGATAACGATTGAGTAAGTTTTCTCTCTCTAAACAAAAAAAAAAGAGAAAAAAAGAAAAAAAAAAGAAAAAAAAAGTGAGAATAAAATAATGGGTTGAGCCTAAGGCAATAGTCTCGAGAGTGATAAAATAATGGGGTGCGCCTGGTATTAAGGCAATAGCCTCAAGAGTGAAAAAAAGAGTATGATCTGAGTAATCGGGTACTTTTCGCCTAAGTAAGTATAAATATTCGCATGAAAGGTGAAATATTCTAAAAAAAAGAAAAAAAAAACGAAAAGAGTATGAACCAAGTAATCGGGTATGTTGCGCCTAAGCAAGCGTGAATATTCGCATTAAAGGTGAAATATTCTTAAAAAAAAAAAGAAAAAAAAAGGAAAAAATTTGTTATGAGAGAGGAGATGAATCATGAGTTAGAGTTTGAGTCTAAGGCCGAAATAAACTATCACACGTGCACGTAGTTGTATAGGAGCCAATGAATTATCTGTTAGTAGGTATTGAAAGATAGGATTTAAATTTTTGATTAAAATGATAAGTGTATCTGATATGACGCTCGATTTGAAAATTGATAATCTAAATGCGTTCTTGAGTTTGTATATTAGTGAGATTAATTGATGAAAATATCATAAAAAAAAAAGATTTTTCTTTCCTTTGTATAAAATTTCTATTTTTCTTGATTTTCGGTTATCCTTATTTTTTCTTTTTTTTATTCCTTAATCTATTTTCTTCTTGAATTTTGTGGGTATATTCACTGCAAACCCTCACGAGACAACACTCGTCCACTAGAGTAACCTAGGGGTTTAAAGGCTTATTGCACGTGCTAAGTGTAATCGCGATTCCTGCGAAAATGAGTTAGGATTTTTATTTTTCTTTTTAGATTTAGGTTTTGCTCGAGGACTAGCAAAAGATAGGTGTGGGGGTGTGATGAATATCATATATTGTATTTTTCCTCTCATACTTTATCTATTTTTGTATATAAATAAATGCTACTCGGGTATTTTTAGTGCCTTTTTCAGGTAATTCGATTTATACAAGGAGATGGCAAGAAATCAATGTCGGAGTAGGAAATCAGAGTACGAAAAGTTTCTAAAGTGAGAAAAACTACGAGACTACGATGTTACAGAGCTGCAAAGTCAAATATAGTCAAGGAAATATAATGAGCAAGACACGATACATACGTGAAAGAAATTTCAATTGAGTTACTCGAAATAAAACCGCTATTTAGCGGTGTTAGCCGCCATTTAGCGGCCAACTGTGGGCTCAACATGCTGAATTTTCTTCCCTGGCTTCGATGTAATTTTGTGGCTTTATAGTTCTGCTAGAATTAGGGTTTGATTTCCGAAGCCTATATATTGGCCGTATCCTTGTATTCTAGTTTTTTATGCAGTAGTTAATGTAGATTAGGATTTAGTTTGTACTCGTCTTCCATTAATAAAATTAGGGTTTTGCTGAAGGGGTGGCGGCCACAATACCGTGCTCCAGAGGTAAGCCATTGTTTTCTAATCTTTATTTGCTTTTTAGATAGATTTAATTGCTTTCTAGTATAGATTTATTTGCTTTCTAGATTAGATTTAATTGCTTTCTAGAATCATGAGTAGCTAATTAGTTTAGCTCTAGGATGTAGATGAAGTTAGGATCCATCATGTAATTGCTCTCTAGTATTTTCTTCTTAAATAAAAATAATAAAGACATGATTCTTCTATAAAAAGTTTAAAATACAAGAACTCGAAGATTAAGACTTTGATAGGTTATACTTGAATTAGGTTTCTTGATAGCCTATACTTAGTTAGGGTTTGGGGTTGTTGATTTTATCTTTTTTATTGAATTATCTAAAGATTTAGTTTGTTTTTATGAAGAGTAGTATCTTTGATGAGTTATACTTGCACACCACTTGATAGCTCATACTTAGGGCACTTTGAATAAAGATTAAACTAAAAAGATCAAATTTTTATGAGAGAAGAAGATAATAGAAGTAAGAACATGGTTGGAAACTAGTGGATTCTAGATCCTAGGCTAATTAGAACAAGCAAACTTCAACCCAAAATTCTTTGTTAATCCGTTAGACTATAGAATTAGTAAGAATCGCAAAACACCTTAGATCCCTGTGAGACGACCTGTACAGCGCTACAACGATACTGTGCGCTTGCAGTAATTTATCACATCAAGTTTTTGGCGTCGTTGCCGGGGATCGACGGTGTTTTTCTTGCTTTTTCTAACGTTTTGCGGCTTAACAGTGTGTGTTGAGTGTGTATAGATCTGGAACTTTAGATACAGGATATACAAAGTGAAGGAAAGCGTTGTAGAAGTGCACTGCAAAAATCCGAGAGGTAACCTCCCAGATTTGGCCGCTAAATAGCGGTAAATACCGCTATTTCGCGGCAATATCTTTCCGTTTCTCCCTCAAATTTTGTGTATTTCTGTATTTATCGTTCTTGATTATACAAAAAAAATAATAAAAAATTATAAAAATCATATTTCAATTGTTTTTATTTTTTCTTTTCCATCTCTTTCCCTCTCCGCCTTCTTCAAAACAAACAAAAAAAAAATTAAAAAAAAAATGTTTCAAAATCAAACTGGTTGCAATCATTGTCGTGATCCATACCATAATTATTATCAGTGTCCATGGATAGGAAGTTCGATAGGACTAGGTCATAAACAAATTCACAATACATATAATGAACCTACGAGCACTTCTTATACACAAAATTACAATCATGAATGGATGAATAATTCTAATTTTGCATATAATCAAGAGCCATATCAAGAGAATCCTCCATCTGATCCTTTCTTTATGGGCTATTTATCTTCATGTTCTACATTCAATCATGAACAAGATATTCAATTGAACATGTTAGATGAAAGATTAAAAAGATTAGAAGCGAGATATGTATGTCATGAGAATCTACCTCCAACCACTTCATATCTGTCATCAAATATGTACATGGATCCATCATATCATTCTTCAAATTTCACTCATGATCTCGAGATGCAATCATTTGAGAAAAATAAGGAAAATTACGATCATGAGTCTGAGGAACGAAAATGCAGAATAGAGGAAGATATGGAAGTTTTGCTGAAATCATCATCTCAAAAATCATCCTCTAAAATTGAATCTTGTATGGAAGATCTTCTCAAAGCGATTTCTCAAGCTAAACTTTTTATAGATCAACCATCTAATAGTTTGAACGTATCTGACTCAAACGAGCAATCACTCCAGTCATCTTCTGAAGTAGATATTATTCAAAATGAATTAAATAGTTTTGTGCATGATGAGTCTATAATTCAACATTGTGATCAACCTATTTTAGACCATTGTGGCAATAATTATGAAGAAACCAGTGATAAAGAAAATATTTTGCTTGCTAGTGACACATTATCATTTGATTCTTTTGATGGAAATTGTGAAGAAATTTGTGAAGAAGAATTTTTATCCATTCATAATAACTTGACTAATGATAAGTCTACTAGTATGGCATTTTCTTTTGAGAATTTTGATGACAGGTTTGAAGAAAATTTGCATGACAAGCCCCTAACAATTGAGGGAAGGAAGGAACATCAAAAAGAAGAGATCATGGTACCTGATGACTTAAAAGAGCCCTCCAAAATTGAGCTAATGATTCCACAATACCAAAGTGAGTATGTTATTTCACACGTTGATAAAACCAAAATACTTACAAATATGAAAGATGCTCGTGGATGGAATACGAACGATGGTAAAGGTACGCTTTCCAACCTCAAAATTTTATTATTGAATAAAAAAAAGAAAAGTAGAAAAAAATTGAGAAAAATCAAAAATAAGATGGAGAGATTAAATGCAAAACTGACAAAAAGGCTAAGTTCATCCATATCAAAACATAAAAGGACACATTATGAGAGTGGAAAGCGATCAAGAGGTCATAACCGTTTGAATTTTCTAATAAGTGTATAATATTTGTATAATAGTTTTCTTTTTTTAGTTTTACCACCCTTGGTTTGTGTATGAGGGCATACACAAGTTTAGGTGTGGGGGAGTAGATTAGGAGATTTTTATTTTTTAGGATTTTTAGGATTTTATTTTTGTTTTTATAATTTTTTTTTTTAGATTTTTGGGTTTCTTTATTTTACACTTTGGTTAGTTTTTAGGGTAACTAACTGAAAAAAATTAAAAAAAAACTGAAAAGAAAAATAAATTAAAAAAAACTTATGTATTTTTATCAATAGATCAAACTACTTACAGATAAAGGAACAAATTTAGATTTGAAATTGGATAGGAGAGTAGATTGGATGATACACTTTGAATTTTATAAAAAAGATCAAAATCTAAAAAATAAATATTGCTAACAGTAGTTTTGAGGCAAATATACATTTATTTTTCACTTCACAATAGTTTATTAGATTAAGGACAAAGATGATAACGATTGAGTAAGTTTTCTCTCTCTAAACAAAAAAAAAGAGAAAAAAAGAAAAAAAAAAGAAAAAAAAAGTGAGAATAAAATAATGGGTTGAGCCTAAGGCAATAGTCTCGAGAGTGATAAAATAATGGGGTGCGCCTGGTATTAAGGCAATAGCCTCAAGAGTGAAAAAAAGAGTATGATCTGAGTAATCGGGTACTTTTCGCCTAAGTAAGTATAAATATTCGCATGAAAGGTGAAATATTCTAAAAAAAAGAAAAAAAAAACGAAAAGAGTATGAACCAAGTAATCGGGTATGTTGCGCCTAAGCAAGCGTGAATATTCGCATTAAAGGTGAAATATTCTTAAAAAAAAAAAGAAAAAAAAAGGAAAAAATTTGTTATGAGAGAGGAGATGAATCATGAGTTAGAGTTTGAGTCTAAGGCCGAAATAAACTATCACACGTGCACGTAGTTGTATAGGAGCCAATGAATTATCTGTTAGTAGGTATTGAAAGATAGGATTTAAATTTTTGATTAAAATGATAAGTGTATCTGATATGACGCTCGATTTGAAAATTGATAATCTAAATGCGTTCTTGAGTTTGTATATTAGTGAGATTAATTGATGAAAATATCATAAAAAAAAAAGATTTTTCTTTCCTTTGTATAAAATTTCTATTTTTCTTGATTTTCGGTTATCCTTATTTTTTCTTTTTTTTATTCCTTAATCTATTTTCTTCTTGAATTTTGTGGGTATATTCACTGCAAACCCTCACGAGACAACACTCGTCCACTAGAGTAACCTAGGGGTTTAAAGGCTTATTGCACGTGCTAAGTGTAATCGCGATTCCTGCGAAAATGAGTTAGGATTTTTATTTTTCTTTTTAGATTTAGGTTTTGCTCGAGGACTAGCAAAAGATAGGTGTGGGGGTGTGATGAATATCATATATTGTATTTTTCCTCTCATACTTTATCTATTTTTGTATATAAATAAATGCTACTCGGGTATTTTTAGTGCCTTTTTCAGGTAATTCGATTTATACAAGGAGATGGCAAGAAATCAATGTCGGAGTAGGAAATCAGAGTACGAAAAGTTTCTAAAGTGAGAAAAACTACGAGACTACGATGTTACAGAGCTGCAAAGTCAAATATAGTCAAGGAAATATAATGAGCAAGACACGATACATACGTGAAAGAAATTTCAATTGAGTTACTCGAAATAAAACCGCTATTTAGCGGTGTTAGCCGCCATTTAGCGGCCAACTGTGGGCTCAACATGCTGAATTTTCTTCCCTGGCTTCGATGTAATTTTGTGGCTTTATAGTTCTGCTAGAATTAGGGTTTGATTTCCGAAGCCTATATATTGGCCGTATCCTTGTATTCTAGTTTTTTATGCAGTAGTTAATGTAGATTAGGATTTAGTTTGTACTCGTCTTCCATTAATAAAATTAGGGTTTTGCTGAAGGGGTGGCGGCCACAATACCGTGCTCCAGAGGTAAGCCATTGTTTTCTAATCTTTATTTGCTTTTTAGATAGATTTAATTGCTTTCTAGTATAGATTTATTTGCTTTCTAGATTAGATTTAATTGCTTTCTAGAATCATGAGTAGCTAATTAGTTTAGCTCTAGGATGTAGATGAAGTTAGGATCCATCATGTAATTGCTCTCTAGTATTTTCTTCTTAAATAAAAATAATAAAGACATGATTCTTCTATAAAAAGTTTAAAATACAAGAACTCGAAGATTAAGACTTTGATAGGTTATACTTGAATTAGGTTTCTTGATAGCCTATACTTAGTTAGGGTTTGGGGTTGTTGATTTTATCTTTTTTATTGAATTATCTAAAGATTTAGTTTGTTTTTATGAAGAGTAGTATCTTTGATGAGTTATACTTGCACACCACTTGATAGCTCATACTTAGGGCACTTTGAATAAAGATTAAACTAAAAAGATCAAATTTTTATGAGAGAAGAAGATAATAGAAGTAAGAACATGGTTGGAAACTAGTGGATTCTAGATCCTAGGCTAATTAGAACAAGCAAACTTCAACCCAAAATTCTTTGTTAATCCGTTAGACTATAGAATTAGTAAGAATCGCAAAACACCTTAGATCCCTGTGAGACGACCTGTACAGCGCTACAACGATACTGTGCGCTTGCAGTAATTTATCACATCATCAGTCCAGTCCCTAGGTCTTCTTCGGCAGTCGGAAGCTCATCCTCGGCTAGAATTTCTTGTGTGAACTCCGGCCCTATAGCCGTAGTCTCCAAGGATCCCCGTCTCTCGGTGGATACCTTTCTACCCGTCACTCGGGCATTGGAGTACATGCGACGATAGTGCCGTGTCTCATCCAAGTCACCTGATCCGGAGGAGAGGAACTCCTCGTACTTCTGCTGGTCGATTTCAACGACCAGCGTGTCTACTTCGGATCCGATCAAGTCAACGTCCGATTGCGCCACTATCTCTTCATTAGTGAAAGAGATGGCTCCCACTGTGGTCGCCAGTTTGTTCACCGCAAAAGTTCCTTCGCTTCCTTCCATTGAATAAGCTTGAATTACAATGAAAGTGAACAAGATAAAAAAGAACAAACGAGAGGATTTTATAGCTCAATCTCTCTCTTTTACAATATTTCGTGGGATCAGTGGCGATGGGATTTGTCGAGCAGCTCCTTTGGACGATCGGTACGTTGAAATCTTCTCTTTTAAAGATATCGGCCGACTATAGATGATCTTCTCTGGTTTTGATTTGTTCAAGGCTCTCTCGCGTAACTCGAACTTCTCAAGAACTCCAGAAAGAAGATGGTGATTTTCTCTGATTTTCACGAACTCAAGGCTCTGTGCGTAACTCGAATTCTCCAAGATTTCAGAAAAATATCTCAATTGCCGAAAAGAAGATGAAGACCAAAGCCCAAGGGACCCTCCCCCTAGGGTTTCACCAGAAAGGTATTTATAGCCCCAGGTTAATGCAAGAGTTTCTATCTAAATAGAACTCGCATTTATCAAGGATTCCAATCAAATATCTTAGTTTTGATGGAATTCTGATTAGACTTGATTCGGGTATTTGGATAAGCCCAAAATCATAATCTCAATCAATTTGAGATTCTGGTTATCTGCTTACACGGAGCTTTAATCGCATCAAAACGTGGCGCTAAATAACCAAAACGCGGAGCTATTGATCATCTCCGCGTTTTACTCAAACGCGAGGCTAATACAAGCCAGACTGCGGAATCAACGCGGAGCTATTAAACATCTCCGCGTTTTATTCAAACGCATGGTTAATATTGCCAAACGCGGGGCTATTGAATTGGCTCCGCGTTCTGTTGTGGAAAATCTTTTTAACTTAGAAATTTTCACTGCCAACATACCCAAAAAATAATCGAAGATAAAGCTAAAACTTCTTCCTCGGAAAGACCACCAAAGAAAAACGAGGAGAAACCGTTTAAGACGAATGAAGAAACTAAAGAAGAAAAGGCTTATTCGGTACATGAGGAGAATGACAAATATTCCTTCCATGATCCTCATGAAGAAAAAATTGAGAAATTACAAAGTCAATTGGATGCTCTGTTGCACAAAAAAGAACTAAAAGATCGGGGGTTTCGAGACCGTACCCGCTTGAGTGGGATTTCGCACTATACCCGGAAAAATACAAACCACTCAAATTGGAGCCGTATGACGGGAAAGGATCCCCCAGTCAACACATATATTATTTCCTATCTCAAGCAGGACATTTGATGGGTAATGATCCATTAATAACCAAGGTATCCGCAAGTACTCTACGAGGGCCTGCTTTCACGTGGTTTATGCAGTTGCCCTCAGGTACTATTAATACCTGGTACGATGTCGAAAAGCACTTTCTTGCATGCTTCTTCGAGGATGACACAGAAATCTCGGTTCATTCCCTCCTTGCAACAAAGCAAGGGAAACAAGAAACAGTGAAAGATTTTATAGAAAGATTCCGAGAAAAGTCCGTGCATTGCAAATACGGAATGGCCTAGGAAACTTTAGTAGAAACTTGCAGACATAATTTCAAGACTAACGTGCTGCTAAATATGGGAGCCATAGAGTCTAAGACTTGGAAAGATTTGCTCAAATAAGGAGAGCAAGGGGAGGATTTGATTCGCCGAGTTGAAAAATCTCGTGGAACGAGAAATCTTGGAAATAACAGGCCACACCCGCAAAGTAATAATAAGAATAAGGGAAAGGCAGTAATGGCATTTGATACCGCTCCAAAGCAAGCGAATCCTTCAAATCCAAGACCTCAAAACCAAAAAGGTACAAGTCAAAATAGGCCCCAACAGGAGAGGACCTATACTTTTAAAGCGGAACAGACACCCACTCTGTTCCATCTCCTCTTGAGTGGGATTTCGCACTATACCCGGAAAATACAAACCCCTCAAATTGGAGCCGTATGACGGGAAATAATCCCCCAGTCAACACATATATCATTTCCTGTCTCAAGCAGAACATTTGATTGGTAATGATCCAGTAATGACCAAGGTATCCGCAAGTACTCTACGAGGGCCTGCTTTCACGTGGTTTATGCAGTTGCCCTCAGGTACTATTAATACCTGGTACGATGTCGAAAAGCACTTTCTTGCACGCTTCTTCGGGGATGACACAGAAATCTCGGTTCATTTCCTCCTTGCAACAAAGCAAGGGAAACAAGAAACAATGAAAGATTTTATAGAAAGATTCCGAGAAAAGTCCGTGCATTGCAAATACGAAATGGCCTAGGAAACTTTAGTAGAAACTTGCAGACATAATTTCAAGACTAACGTGCTGCTAAAGATGGGAGCCATAGAGTCTAAGACTTGGAAAGATTTGCTCAAATAAGGAGAGCAAGCGGAGGATTTGATTCGCCGAGTTGAAAAATCTCGTGGAACGAGAAATCTTGGAAATAACAGGCCACACCCGCAAAGTAATAATAAGAATAAGGGAAAGGCCGTAATGGCATTTGATACCGCTCCAAAGCAAACGAATCCTTCAAATCCAAGACCTCAAAACCAAAAAGGTACAAGTCAAAATAGGCCCCAACAGGAGAGGACCTGTACTTTTAAAGTTGAACAGACACCCACTCTGTTCCATCTCCTCAGGAAGGGTATGTTAAAGCTTCCGGAAAATCGAAAGCCAAAAGATGCAGGAAAAACTAATTACCCTAATTACTGTTTATACCACCGGAATGTCGGACACCCGACCAAAGATTGCTATTCTCTTAAAAACTAAATCCAGGCATTGATAGAAGCCGGAGTTCTGACATTTAAAGAGGAGCAGAAGAAAGTTACCACCAATATGGCGACCCTGGTTGTAGGAACCAATGAGTTCCCCGCAGGAGTAACTCTGGTACCGTCAGGAAAACTTATTGTGAGGAACCATGACCCACACGAGATGACACAAAAAGGACTTACTCCTGTGACAACGCAAAGAGGTGAAGTCATGTGGGTTCATCCCGATCTTTTGCATGATGAGCAGTGGACTTCATCAAATGTCCAAAGAAGGAAGCGGAGTAGTAATACTATTTCTGCAAAAATTAAAGAAGAATATGTAGTTGCGAACGCACTGACAGACTCAGAAGAGGAGAACATAATTATGGTCACTCACCAAGATGAGGTAGGTCCCTCTAGTACTCGGTCCGGCAGGGCTTATCTCAAAGATTACACAAGAGTAGGCCCTAAGGAAATATATGCGGACTTGCAAAACAAAAGGGATTTCATTTCTAGACGAATCCAAAGAAAGATGAAGAAGTCAAAAATGCCTCATTTCAATTTGACATCATAGTCCTGTTGGCTAATATTCCAGCTTGAGTCACACTCTACGAGTTGTTACGATTATCAAAATCAATTCGGGAAGTATTAAAAGAGGCTTTGGCAGATTCTGAATCTTTCCTGGCATAGATTATAGAACCATTCAATGAGGAACAAGACTCCTGTCCCCGCTGTCACCAAGTGAGGAGGCAAGTCCCACAGATAACTTTCTCTCCAGAAGACATGCATGTGAGGAATATAAAGCCCAATAAACCTTTATATTTCATCGGGTATGTCGGATCCACAAAAGTAGACCGCATTCAAATTGATCCAGGGTCTGTACTAAGCGTCATCTCGAGACAGCTGATGCACCTACTAGGGATCTCACCTCATCGCCTCACCCCAACAAATACCACGATATATGAATTCAATGCCAACGACAGCTGTCATCTTGGTAAGATCCGACTTCGATGTCAGATTGAAGACTTGAGGATAGAGGTTACGTGCAACGTCATTGACGCAGACACATCTTATAATATTCTCTCGGGGTGACTGTGGATTTATGTCTATATGATAGTTCCGTTGATTCTCAATCAGTGCATGAAATACTTTGATGAGAAAGGAGAAGTCCGGACTTTAATTGCGGATAAACAACCATTTAAAGGGTTGGAGAATTATTTTACTGATGCAATGCTATACAAACCAACCCATGAGATCCCCAAAGAATCTGAAGAACCTGACGACAGTAGCAACGAAGCAGTTACTGAATATGAATCCTCAAAAGATGATGGGGGTGATTATGAGATAAACCCTAATATTGACTTTAATGGAATTAATGTAACCAAAGTTGATAGCGATGAAGATGAATGGGTTATCAATGAAAACATAAAATTGGTTTACAAGCCTGCTGTTGCTATAGAATCTGAACCTTCTTGTACTTCTACCGAGGTATATGGCATGTCCGAACTTAAAGTTCTGGCAGCATATCACTTGCCAATCAGGTCGTCTCTCCTTTCTCGGTCCAGAATAATAAAAGGACGAGACAATTACTTTGAAGTACCTTCTTGATAGATATCTCAGAAATCTATTGTCTTCGGTAAGGTGGTTGCATCACCAAACCAAAGGCAAAGTAGTGAAAGTGATAAACAAATATCACCCCAATTTCATTTCTATGAACAAAAATTCCGACAGATAATGAAGAAAATGGGTTATAACTTTACCTAGAAGGTGGGATTAAACTTTGGAAAAGGACGACGAAATCTCTTACCCTTATTTAGACCAAGAGGGAAAAGTCCGGACTACAACCATAAGACCCGAAGGGGGTTAGGGTATGTATCCACTTCTTTAACACCAGAGGAAACCTCTTCGACTGACGGAGATGTTTATCCAACAAATCACGATTCCGATATAAGTACCGGTGCTTTGTTTCAATCACTAGCTGCAAATATAGTTTTAGCTGCACCCGAAAGCGATGAGAAACCAATTGACATTCAAGATGAGTCTTGGGCTAAACATATGGATACTCTGTGGGATGTCTGTTTTGAACAACGTGACCCACCCATGGAAGATAAAATGATGCAAATCAATATGGGAATGGAAGAGAATCCAAAACCCATTTTAATAAGCGACACACTAACACCCATAGAGAAGGAGGACTTATATCCCTTATTAGGGAATGCATAGATGTGTTCGCATGGAGTTATAAAGATATGCCCAGGCTCGATCCCCAGATCGCTACGCACCGGTTAAATATTAGAGAAGACACCAAGCCAGTTAAACAGCAGCAAAGATGCTTCCGACCAGAATTAATGGAGGCCATAATTGCCGAAGTTAATAAACTTATAACATTAGGATTCATTCGAGAAGAACAACATCCTGACTGGTGGTGAATATAGTGCCGGTTCGTAAGAAGAACGGCATAATCCGGATAAGCATCGACTTCTGGGACTTAAACACCGCATGCCCTAAGGATGAATTTCCCCTTCCAATTACTGATGTAATGATTGATAATACATGCGGTTACGAGAGGATGTCCTTTATGGATGGCTTCTCAGGTTATAACCAGATTAAGATGCACCCAGATGATGAAAAGCATACGGCCTTCAGAATGTCGTTGGGAGTATACTGTTATACAGTGATGCCCTATAGGTTAAAGAACGCCGGTGCCACTTATCAGCATGCAATGAGCGTTATATTCAAAGAATATCTGCTTAAATATGTGGAATATTACGTGGATGATTTGGCAGTCAAAAGCAAAAACAAAGAGGATCATCTTCAGAACTTAAGGACAGTATTCAATCCCATGCGAAGACATCACCTAAAAATGAATCCTACTAAATCCTTCATGGGAGTATCTAGTGGAAAATTCCTCGAATTCGTGGTTACTTCAAAAGGGATCTTTCACGATCCTGACAAAGTAAAGGCAATCAAAGAAATGCCGCCATCCCGGAATCTCAAAGAGTTACGGGGGTTACAAGGAAAGTTAACTTATATTCGCCGCTTTATTTTTAACTTATCAGGACGATGTCAGCCATTTGCTAAACTCATGAAGAAGGGATTTTCCTTTATATGGGACGAAGTATGTCAACAAGCATTTGATGACCTTAAGGAATATCTAACGAAACCTTCTGTCCTCATAGCCCCATTCTAGGAAGACCATTTCTTATATATGTAAGGGCCATGGATATATATGTAAGGGCCATGGATCATGCCTTAGGAGCGCTACTGCTCAATATAATGAGCATGGTTATGAACATGCTCTTTATTATCTGAGTCGGACAATGATGGGAGTCGAACATTGGTAAACCCCAATAGAAAAAGAATATTTAGCCCCAGTGTTCGCCTATCTTTCAGCGCAGACAATTCATGTAATATCCCGGGTCAACCCTTTGAAATCCTCATAACAAAATCAGGATCATTAAATGGTAGGTTAGCAAAATGGGCATTGCTATTATCACCATGTGACATCCACTTTGTTCCTCAAAAAGCCATGAAGGGGCAAACAATTGCTGACTTCCTCGCAGACTATCCTGTCTCGACAGACCCTAAGTTGTCACAAATACCCCAGAACAGCTGTCAGAAGTCAATACAGTCAGCAAAGAAAGATCATGGCAAATGTTTTTTGACAATGCTACAAGACGATCCGCTGCAGGAGTGGGGGTGGTACTTATATCACCACAAAAGCATATAATTCCTAATTACTACTCATTAACAGAGCCATGAACAAATAATGTAGCAGAATATAATGCGCTCATTATTGGTCTAAAAATGGCCTTGCATCTGAGGGTGAATTGTTTAGAGGCATATGGAGACTCTAAACTCATTGTCAGTCAAAAGACGGGCGAGTATGAAGTCAAACGTGAAGCCCTCATCCCCTATCATTAATTAGCCCTAGAACTGGCAAATTATTTTGAACAATTCTACATCAATCACATATCTCAACATGAGAATGTCTATGCAGACTCCCTCGCAGCATTAGCCACGACATTGGCGATTCCTTCAGGATCAACTAAGAGTATTACTATTGGGAGTAGGGAAATTCTCCATCCTGATACAATTCTGCAGGTCAAAGAAGTATGCCAAGTAGGCCTAACTCTGGAGCTCCGCGACTGGCAATTTTTATTTGTGGATTATGCCATGTATGGGATGTTGCCAGAGGATCCCAAAGAAGCTGCTTCGATAAAGAAAAAGGCTCAAAAATTCTATTACGATCTCGCAATTCAAACTTTATACAAAAAGTCAAATGACGGTCTCTTACTACGCTGCATCTCGAAAGAAGAGGCCAATGAGGTGCTCAAAGAAATGCATAACGGAATATTTGGAGCCCATCAACCCGGCCCGAAACTTAGAGATCGTATAAGAAGGCTAGGATATTACTGGCCAAAATTGATTACTGAGGTAATGGAATACGCTAAACGATGTCATGCATACCAGGTGCACGTTAACTTCATTCATCAACCCCCAGAATATTTACATACTACTGTCGCCAGTTGGCCCTTTGAGGCATGGGGGATGGACATTGTGGGGCCGATAAATCCCCCATCCTTCAGAGGACATCGGTTTATACTTGCAATAACCGACTATTTTTTAAAATGGGCCGAACCTATACCCATGAGAGAAATAAAGACAGCGGATGTAATTAAATTCATTAGACATCACGTTATCTATCGCTTTGGCGTCCCTTGAAGGATCATTCATAACAACGGGCCACAATTCATTAGCCAGGGATTTTCATGATTCTTCGACAAGTTCAGAATCAAAGATATTGCTTCAACACCATATAATCTCGCGGTTAATGGATTGGCTGAAGCTTTGTATAAAATAATTATTAAGTTTCTTCGAAAATTCGTTTCTTCCAACAAGCGGGACTGGGATGAGAAGTTAGGAGAGTGTTTGTGGGCTTATCGCACCACCGTTCGCACCCCTACTAAACCTACCCCTTTCTCCTTGGTATATGGAAGCGAGATCGTCTTACCACTGGAGATTCAGATACCGTCATTAAGGGTAGCATTGGCCACAAAAATGACGACAGAAGAGCGGCATCAACAAAGATTACGGGAATTAGAAGTGCTAAATGAAAGGCGTCTCCAGGCTCAACAACAAATTGAGTTGTATCAAGCCCGAGTCTCACAAACGTTCAATAAGAACGTCAAACAGAGAACCTTCAATTAAGGGGATTTGGTTCTAGCCATTAAAAGACTAATGATTATGACCCATAAAAGGGTAAGTTTGAACCTAAATAGGAAGGACCGTTCGTGGTGGAGACGGTATACTCAAATGGAGGTTATCGCTTGATGAACCAGAATGGTGAAAGGATGATGATGCCTATTAATGGCAAATTTATGAAGAAATACTATATGTAAGTTAAAAAAACTGTCACATTCGGTTCTGATCCTTTATAGTATGGTTATCCCTATACATATTCAAGTTACGCGTGAGAGCACTTGGACTATTCTCCCCTAATTACTAGGCATGTGCAATTAGGCGCCTCTGTCAAAATCAATGATCTTGACCCGATCACCCCAGTATCAACAATCCAAGTTACGCAAACGAGCCTTGGACTGCTTTGCCAAATTTTCACATTATTGATCAAGAAAAATTTTGAAGTCAACACATATAAGATCAAAGAATTATCTTTATTCATAAATTGAAAGAATATGGATAAAGTTATAAAAGAATTCAAAAAAAAATTGGATTTCTTTATTACAACAAAAGAAGAAAAGAAAAGAAAGATACTAGGAGGTTAAAATTCTCCTAGAAACTTCAGCTTATTCTCCGTCTCGTCAATTACTCGACAACGGGTTTCTTCTACAGAGTGCAAGGCCCGACGACGCAACTCATCATCATTGATAACGAGTTGTTGAGTCAACTGCTGACGACTTTCTTCAATGGATCGACTTCTGACTATGCCCTCTTGTTCGAGTTGTCCTTGATGAAGGATCAACTCCTCTCGTCTCTTCACTGACTCCTCCAACCTAGACTCACTGGTTTCTAAAATAGCCTGAGCTTTGGCGATAGTCTCCCGAGCCCTGAGAATGGCTGTCTGACTCCCCTTGATTTCAAAGTCTACTTTTTCTAGTCCTCGAAGTATTGTCTCCTGACTGGCTCTAAGTTTTGCTAACTCTCGAGATTAGTCTTCCTCTTGGCGCCTCAATTCTGCTTGACGAGCCGTTAACTCTGCTCGAAACCGCGCCACTTCAATTTCGGTAATCGCTTCCACATCCGCTCGGCGAATTGTGTTCAGCGTTTGTACCTGATCTTCTAAAACTTCTAGGCGGGCTCGATAAGGAGTTGCTCGGTCACGTCCCCAATCCTCTCAATGTTGTCCAGATAACTAACCAACATTGGACATCCGAGTTCCAGGAAGTCTCTTCCATATAAAATCATTCCAATACATCTCCTTAACAGCCGCATAAAGTCATTAACACTGTAATTAAAAAATTCCTCAAGATGATCAACAGTGTCTAAATTAAGCGCAGGCAACGCTAAGGAAGATGTGACCGGACAAGGAGTGGCTTCTACAGGAGTTGATGAAGAGGAAGCTCGTCCTTGCACCAGGTTCATAATATGCAGGGCCAATAAAGCCAATAAGGAAATGACTGAACTAGGGAACCCAGGAGAAGTTTCGCTGGTGCCAGTCATTCGAGCAGCTTCACCAAGAGGAGTAGACGCTGATGGAGTGTCTCCGCCTGAAACCCCTCCCGTAGCGGAGGTGACCTCAAAGGAGAACTTCAAATTATCTTCGTCGCCCATTGGTAAGCGAGCTAGAGCAGGAGGAGCAGATGGGATCTCTACAGCCATAATTGTTGATGGCGTTAGCATAGCTGGCTGAGGAACTGATGGCGCACCAACAACAACCAGAAAGGTATCTTCAGAGCAAATAGTCGGTGTTGGAGACGGTAAACTTGGAGAAGGATGAGCTTCTCAGGTCCTAGGGGCAGCAGTATCTGTCCTATCGTCACTCCCTAGTTCATCGACAGGAGGAGTTGAAGGAACAGAACGCGGAGCCGGTGTGAAGTAGTCCGTATCAAACCCTTATGCAGAGCTACCTAGTCCACCAACTGACCCAGTGGTGCCTGAATAATCCACTAGCTCCTCAGACTCTACTCTGGTAGTTGAATACATAGGTGAATGAAGTTGACTACATGGATCTCCAAAGTAGACAAAAGTGTCACACATATATATAAAAGAAGAATAAAATATAAAGTCAAAAGATCATAATCATAGCAGTAGATACGAGTCCTGTAGTTGGACTGGAGGGAGGAGCTATAGTAGTTTCTAGAAAGCACACATGTTTCGCTACCTTGAGATTGCGTCGTTGTAGTGCGTTCTGGAGAACCAGGAGCAGTTGTATCTCTGGCACCACCAACATCTAGGGGTTCCGTAAGCACATCTTTTTCTGCTAGCATCATGGGCAGAGTTGAAGCTAAGAGATCGGCTGCAAATCAAACCGCTACTTCTTCAGGAATTACCAGAGTCTGCTCAGCTAACTTCTTCTTTTTCCGAGCCGGTCGCCTCTGGAAATTCGGCAACGTTTTATTGTGGGGCTTCGTGGACGAGTGCTATCACCCTTGAGACGTTGAGAAGCATCGTCAGCACCAGTATTATCATCATCGTCGGCGTTGTCATCATTATCTGAATCGCCCACGTCTGATGGCTCGGCCTCCACATTAAGGAATTCGTCCATTCCTTTCACTCTGACTCTCTTAGCCCGTTACGGCAAGAATAAATGGCTTCTATCTCCTTGCAACAGCTGTGGTTGATGGAGAAGTTGAGTACATCAGCATTAGCAATACTGTACCATGTACAAACACTAAGCGCCATGCTTAGGTCTGGTGATTTTTGGGGTAGCATAAATTCGGCTCCGGTGCCTCTGGCAACAAAGTGGAACCAGCCTCACGCTTCTGCGTGCAAGTTGCCTTCGTACGCAAGTCTCTTATTTAGATTCCCTATATGGAGTTGCGTATATCCGAATTGGCAAGCAAAACGGCTTGGCATATACGACTCTATATAGCACATGGTCTCTTATCGATACACCAAGTGCTCGGGAAGAATATTCAAAAGCCACCAAAATGCTCCCGAAGATAGGTTGGTGAAGTTGTCTGATCCCAAAATACCCTTGAATTTAGATCCATATTCTCCACCGGAAAAATCTAGGAAGTATCGGAAGATCTCATAATTCTGATGATGGCAGAGCGTCTTCCGAATTATGGACATATAATGACTCTTCCAAGTGGAGCGTTTATACATCTCCGCGAAGAACGGCTTGTCAATTGGGCTATACTCTGCAGCACTCATTAAAGAGGGGCAGTGCATGACAAGCCACACTATCAGATAAGTATAGGGCATCTCCACCCTTGGACTCGGTATTTTTACCACGGCCATTTCCTTTACAGCTTTTTCTTTAACACCCTTCCCCTTACCCTTTTCCGCGGAGATGAATCCATTGTATAGTGCCTGGAGACCACTTTGTAGGTTACTCACCATGGCAAGCAGGAGTCTAAAAGGTCGTCCATAAGCCAGTAGTACAGCTTTGTAGACTACATTTATTGCAATCGCTTCCTTGGGTAACGAGGGAACAACACACCTCTTTAGCCATAGCATCAGGAACCCAACAATTAAACCCCTGTCTGAAATAGAGAACTGGGCCTGGTAGTAGAAGCTCTGGAAGACTGTGTCAGGGTTGAACCCTCCTTCGTTTGATTCAGTAGTATATATCGTGGCCTTCAGTTCTGCAACACGCCGTTTAATTTCTTCAATACTAACGGGCTTGAGTTCATAGACCATGGACAAGCTTTCCTTCAGATTCATGAAAAGGTAGTCAGCCCATTTCTTATAGCCGATACCCTGATTACACACATCTGCCAAGTCAGTGCAGATACGGTTGTGACACATCATTTCCCAGTATGTTTGGTATATGCGCTCATCCTTCGCCTTCAATATGTTCAACTCTTCGGCGGTAGCGATATATTCTTCATAAGGGACTTCGCCTATGGATAACTCTGACAGTTCAAACATTTCGTGGAGAGCAAGTCCAAGCTCACCCACTGGTGCAAAAAAGGTGCTGGTTTCTGGGTTATACATCTCTAGAAGACTAAAGAGATGATATGAGCTTTGCCGCAATCCAAACTGGGCATTCCTGATGGCTTTATAGAGGCCAATCTCCTTCAAGGTTTGCTCATGGGAGTCTAGCACATACTTAACAAGCCGGAACCACCACATGTTACCTGAGGAATGAATCCAGCCAGACATCCTGAAATCTTTTGCAGGGTACTGACCACTCTTGGCCACGAACTCGCTAAGAAAGGTCTCGGTGCGAATCGGGACCTCCCCAACCGGATGCTCCTTGGTAACTCTACCAGAAAAGAGCCCAGTAACACACCTTGTGGGACCATCCTGGTAGGCCCCATTTGCGCCAAAGTTTTCGGTCACAACTCCGTCATAGTCTCGAGTTAGCTCCCATTCTAAGTCGTGACGATAAGACAGCCTCTGAAAATATACCAGAGAGTAGCTGCGTTTCATATCAAGCAGGAACATCAGCAAATCGCCAGACTGGTGGAGCCACTTGCTCTCTTCCTCAAAGAGAATCTCGTCATAATGTTGCATCGCATCTCCGAAGAGGAATGCCGGCTTTTCCAATGCCTCTCAGTTCATCGCTTCGAAAGGGGCATCAGTGATGATCTCTCTGGCGGTAGCAGGATTGTATCTTAACAGCTTCTCTCTGCGCTCCCTAAGGCCTGGCTTGAAGGCAGAGAGTTCGGTCGTGAAACGAAACTGGTTTGCCCAGTCTGCACTCCCAGCAAACCCAAAATGGTGCCTATGGGAGAGGGGGTCCACTAAATAGCCAACTGCAAAAAGAAGAAATAGAGTTAGAAAAGATTCAAAAAAGAAAATTAAATTTTTTTTCTAAGTACAGAAACGCAGAGTTAAAGCATAACTTCGTGTGGTGAAATCAGTAACTTCGCGTTAAGCTAAGCACGGAGCTAAGGATAGCTTCGCGCGAAGCTAATCAGCAACTTCGCGTCAAACCAAAACGCGAAGTTAATCATTAACTTCGCTTAAACCCAAAACGCGAAGTTAAACATATAACGTCGCGTAGAAGACGCGACAGTCAGAAATAACTTCGCGTAGTAAACTAAAACGCGAAAATAACGTGATAGCTTCGCATAAAAGAAGACCAGAAGTCTCTTCTTCTCCAAGCCATTTGGCCGGAGAACGGCGATGATTTTGCCGGCGAAGATGATAATTAGCCGGTTAAAACCGAGCCAAATCACCACTAAATCACTCTAAAGTCCCAAAAATGGAGATTCTTACCTTCAATGGGCGCGACGTAGACCATGTCGTCGCTGCGGCCACTGCCACGGCCGTTGCTGCCACTGCTAGTGCCGACCGCCGATGGCGAAGAGGCGCGCGAAGTCGTGCTCTTCTTGGGTGTCATTGATCTTGAAGAAATCACGAAGAAATCGAGCAAAGATTGGGCAAGAATTCGTCGGTTGCAGGGGTCGGATCGCCTGAGAATTCTTGGGTTCTTGAGAAATCTCGAAAGAGTGAGGAAGAAGAAGAAGAAGAAAAGACTCTATTTAAATGAAAAAACTCGCCCCTTGATATTCGGCACAAGGATCGGAGTAGTTTTTAGCAGAACGCGAGGCTATTTAGCTTCGCGTGTTACGCATGTTAAACTTCAAACGCGAGGATAACTTGATATTATTAACTCGACGTTAAAATGTATTAAACCAAGAATCCAAAGTATTTCAAAATTTGCTAAGTTAAGCCATTTTGAAAACTTTGGAGGGGGTTCTGTTGGTGGTAAATTTTTTAAAAGTAATGAAAAAGGAAATTTCCACGTAGAACGCGAAGCTTACCCACGTTTGGCCATGATTTAGCCCTGCGTTGAGTAAAACGCAGAGCTAAGCCTATAGCTCCACGTGCAGAGTGTTATAACTCCGCATGAGCAGATTTCTTAGAATCCTAATTTGATTGTGATTGAGATTTGGGTTTATCCAATATCCGAATTAAGTCCAATTAAAAATTCAAGAGATTTAAATCAAAACTTTAAGATATTTGATTAGAATTCTTGATTAATACAACTACCTTCCAATTCTATTTGATGGGAAACTCTGACTTAAATAAATACCCTCTTGAGGTAGCCTTTGGAGAGTTTTTTAGATCTTTTCAGAATTCAAGTTACGTGTGAGAGCATTGAATTCATTGGACCAACAGAGAAAGAAGCTAGGGCCGGCCGTCATCTTCATCGAGTAGAAGATCTCCACGTCAGATCATCAAAATGAGCTACTTGATAGATTGCATAGCCACATAGAACCCACAATTCATTGTAAAATTCTCTCGTTTGTTTTTCTATTGTTTTCTTTCATTATAATTAAATTATTCAATGGAAGGAAGAATGAATTTTGCGACGAACAAATCTAAATCAAATCTTTTCTCTCTCTCATAACTATCTTAAGTGGCGTCACATGTCGTTATTTTATTGGGCTACCTCAGCACTAGTGAAGAAACTCACTTCGCTGTCGGTGAATTTTCTGTTCTGTCTCTGTATATATATAAATGTAAATGAAAGTCGAGATAGGACATAAAATGGGGAAATTGAAGGGGGTATGGCACATTTTTTTCCTTTAAAATATTTTTCAATCAATTTCAAGATCAAAATTAAACCAGGGGGTAGAAACAACTTCTCCATTGACTTGTCAAACTTCAAAATGAAGAAGCCAAACAAAACTCTTAACGACCGCACGTATAATAAACCAATTCAAACAAAATTTAAATCACAAGTAATCAATCGATACCTTGTAGAATAGTTTTTCCAATTGCCTTTGTCCACGTTCGAGAAGCATTGACAACAGCACCACCAACAAACAAACCCCTTTATATACGTTCTTTATATTCTCAATCCAATCCCACAGCAAAACAAAAGTTAGGAACTGAACCAAAAAAGGCAATGAACCTCTCATGGCTTCTTCTGGTGATGATGCTCTCATGCCTCATCTCCTCTTCCCATGTTGCTGCTGCAAGAGCTGCACCTCCATCTCCTTCACTCTCCAAGATCAGAGCTGTGAATCTCGGAGGATGGCTTGTCACTGAGGGGTGGATCAAGCCCAGCCTCTTCAGTGCAATACCCAACAAAGATTTCCTCGTAATATCTCTAATCGGACTGCTCTTTCTCTTTTTAGGATTCGGTGGGACATAATAAGTTAGTTTCGTGCATTTTGATTGTACAGGATGGAACTCAGCTCCAATTCAAGTCCGTTACGACAAATAAGTATCTATGCGCCGAGAGCGGCGGTGGGACGATCATTGTCGCAAATCGAACGTCCCCCTCCGGGTGGGAAACTTTCAAGGTAGGTACTTGTGTATATTATTTTCGATTTTAGCATAGATGGTGGGCATATATAATATTTATTATAAAATTTTTTATTGAATTATGCAACAAGACCAAGATGACAAGATTGATTCTTATTCTTACGTTGCTTCAAGCCTACGAGGGAAAAAAAAAAAAGGCAATGATTCTTGTTACTTTTCTTGTGAGCAGCTGTGGAGGATCACGGAGAATACTTTCCAATTCCGTGTATTTAACTGGCAATTCGTGGGGTTAGATGGTCAAGGAGAAGGTATCAATGTAGTCGCGGTCTCAAACTCATCAACTCCATCGGAGACGTTCGATATCATCAAGAATGCCAATGACTCGAGCCGCGTTCGGATCAAAGCATCAAATGGGCTCTTCTTGCAGGTGTGTGTCGTAATCTTCGTTAGTTAACTTGAATGTTTCTTCTCTTATATATGGTGGAGATGTTGTTGTGTTCAGGCAAAAACGGAGATATTAGTGACGGCAGATTATCCGGAGAGCACCACTTGGGGAGACGACGATCCATCGGTCTTCTTGATTTCCAACGTTGGAGGATTGCAAGGGGAGTTCCAAATTACAAATGGTTACGGAACCGAAAAGGCTGCCCCGGTCATGAGAGTAAACACTCTGAACCCCGAAATCTATTGCGTAGTTGATATAGTTGACTTCTCATCTTTGGTTTGATAATTGGCAACGTCAAATTTGTCTAAGTAAGGAGGCTTAGGTATCGCGTTGACTAGCGTGTGGTCAAATGTGAGAAGTTTGACTTTGTATAATGTTGATGTGCTTGATGTAGGAGCACTGGGGCAGCTTCATAGTGGAGGAGGACTTCAGGTTCATATCGCAGAATGGGCTGAATGGGGTGAGGATCCCAGTTGGTTGGTGGATAGCTAGTGACCCTACGCCTCCATGGCCCTTCGTTGGGGGTTCCCTACAAGCTTTGGACAACGCCTTCTCATGGGCTGAGTAAGTGATGATCAATTTGGCCTGTTTTGAGATCATATTTGATTGTTATTTTCCCGGTTCATTGTTTAGATTTAGAGTTTTCGAAGTTTATCATGCAAGTTATAACTATTGGAATGATAGTAGAATTTGCTCATATTGGAATGACACATTATTTTGTTTGAAAATCTGCTTGGTTCAATTAAGAAAATCTATGTACTTGAATTATATGCACCATCTTAATGTTAGGAATCAAATATCCCAATAAGGTCACAAATCATCATGAGATCACCACATCAAGCAAACTAGATAGAAAAACAATAAGCACAAAAAGAACACAAAGAGCTTAACATAGTTCAGCCGACCAAGTTCAATTTACGTCCAGAAAACAACAAAATAGATACAATGTGAGCTTTACTTCTCTCTCATATAATATAGAAGAGATATATAGTGCTAAAATTTATACCCGATCACAATAGCACTATCATTATCTTAGCACTATCATTATCTGATTGATGTCCTAAACCAAGTAGATTACTAGTCATTTGACCCAAATCCAACTACGATTTATTATGATCCCAATTACATATTGATACTCATTGAATGCGAGGCACAAACTATGAATCAAATTTGACGAATACATTATTCATGTGTGTTTTTTCAGGAAATACAACATCAAAGTTATCATCGATCTCCATGCTGCTCCAGGCTCGCAGAACGGCTTGGAACACAGTGGAACAAGAGATGGATCACAGGAATGGGGCAAAACAGATGCGAACATAAATCAAACAGTTTCAGTTATAGATTTCCTCGCAAAAAGGTCTGCAAACATATCTCATTTCTATATGTGCGATGCAAAATATAGTAACGAGTAAGGACATCAAAAATAGGATGGTAATGGATGCGTCTACAAGCCAATTCAGCCTTTATTATATAAAATTTTAAATTAGAAAAATAAAATTTTAATTTTTAATTTAAAATTTTGTATAGACGGGTCAAAAATTGACCATTCCTGGACACAAATGACAATTGTATTTCTCAGATACGCGAGCAGTCTCAGTTTCTTAGCAATGGAGCTGATCAACGAGCCTCTCGCACCCGGAGCGACCATCGACAGCTTGCAAAAGTACTACCAAGGCGGCTACAATGCAGTCCGCAAGTACTCGTCCGATGCGTACGTGATCATGTCGAGCCGGCTCTCAGCAAGCCATACCGAATTCCTGCAGTTTGCTAGCGGCTTTCAGGGCTCTGTCATCGATGTGCATTACTACTCTCTCTTCTCCAATAGCTTCAACGGCCTGACCGTACAACAAAACATTGATTATGTGAACAATAATCTCTCTGCGGATTTGAACACCCTAACGGTGTCCAACGGTCCTCTTGTTTTCGTAGGTAAGAACCAAATTTCCAACAATTTGAATTGGTTTTGAGTGATTCACTGTTTCTCGAATAAATGATTTTGTTGGTTAATTATTTGGATGCAGGGGAGTGGGTGGCGGAGTGGAAAGTGAACGGGGCGACCAAAGAGGACTACCGGAGGTTTGCGGTGGCGGAGCTGAACGTGTTCGGGCGGGCGAGTTTCGGGTGGGCGTACTGGACGCTGAAGTGTGCGCAGGAGCACTGGAGCTTACAGTGGATGATCAACAATGGCTACATCAACATTACCTCTTCTTCATAGGGTACAGTTTTAGATACATTAAACGAAAATGTGATCCAAAATAAGATTAGCAAATGAAATAATAAAAATTGAATTATATGTGATATATGTAAAAATTTGATGTTTCCACTTGATACACTAAATAAGGGACGTGATTGTAAGACTACAGAAAGAAACAATATATATACGCTATACTGCTATATTTGGTACATCATTCCAAGTGTAACAAATTAAATAATTAATTTTGAAGCCAACTTTTAAACCGTTCGGATTCAAGATTTTGAATTAATTAAAATTAAAAATTTATTTTTCTAATTCAAAATTTTGAATCGGTAAGACCAAAAATTAGCTCTTAGACCCGCCCATTCTTGTCGCTAGATCCTAGGAACTACATATATTGAAGTCATCATGTACTTCAGAAAAGAGTTTCAACCCAGAACTGTAGGAGCTATATACTAGGCAGTTCATTCATATTAATTGTCAGCCTAGCTTGATTCGCAAATTAAACCCAAAATCAAATTTCTATTATAGTTAGCAAAAGGAAAAGAAAATAGAACTTATTCGTGTTTTCATACAGAATCCAAGGATAAATACTTTTTTAAAATTATGGTGAAAATAATGAAAACCTCAAAACGGATGATAGCATGTTCTACTCACTCGAGTTTTTTTTCGTATAACAGTGGGTAAATCCCCCTATATTTCATTAACCAGTTCTGAACGAAATAGATAGATATACATAAGGAGTATATAATAATAGAGAGCGAACTAGATAGTACAAAATAAAATACGAAGAATAAAGGAAGTCGTCGCTAGATAGTTCTCCTGCAGGTGCCCCCTACATCAAATACTTCTCAGCTCACTCCTTCTCTGGTCCGCAAATCCATCCATTTGACTACCTATCAGAGTGATCCTCCCTGCTGGTATGTTGAGATCCATCGTGGTTCAATCGAGTTGCTCAGGTTGAATCAACAAAAATGATGTCTAGGACTCATCGTTACAGTTCTCCTAACAAGTGCCACAATCATAACCCTAGTTAGAAGATCCATGCAAATCGTAATTCAAGCATATATATATCTTGTAAGCTTTCATACCAAAAATTTCTCAGATACTAGGTCCCTTTTTCCCCAAGTAAGAGGCCTTCTTGTAATATGTATGAATAACTAAGTGTGAGATTTGCCAATGAGACTTGTCTCTAATGGCATTACTTTTCAATTTTTTTAGAGGTTTCAAGTTCGACTACTATGGGGACTCAATTTAAGTAATGTTGCAAAAGATATATATGTGTGAGTTTGACTAGCAGAAAAAAAAAAAAAAAAAAAAAAAAAAAAAAACTAAATGTGAGGTTTAAATGTCACCTACTTCATTTATCCAGGAAAAGTCTCCTTTGGTTAGTTAAAGCACCCACGAAATCATATGTCCAAACAAGTGTTGCTTGGATGCCTACAAATAGCACTACATGTTCCAATTTATATTATTATAAGTACACTTGTAGCAATAGAAGTTGTTACAATTTGGATTATTGCTTTTGGATTGAGTATCACTACTCATAACTAGAGTTGCAAATAAATAAATAAATAAATAATCAAATTTCAAATTCTTAGTTTTGAGAGTTATTAAAAGTACACCTTATCAATATTGCAATTAGAGTTGTAAAATTTTACAGAAAGTGACATGCACACTGTTTTTTTCGCAATTGTAGTTGCAACAAGTAGCACTGCGTATGGCTAAAAAACAAGTACCACTGCATGTTGCAACTACTACTATATCCAAAAAATGAAAATTGCTCACTTAAAGTAACTCAAGTTACAAAACCCCACTTATAGACATCAGTCCTGCTCGTTCAATTGAGACATAGTTGGATTCACGAAACTCCAACTTTACTTACGTTTTAGACAAAATGGAAGTTATATATATACAAACTCCAATTTCTAAAATTTGAAATTTTACTTAAACTGGGTCTAGTTTGTATATGGTTTTAAAATCGAGTTTCACCTCATCTTAACTGTTCATTACTCCAGAAAAATTCATATATGAAAAAGTCGTATAGAATTGAATTACCTTTCCCAAGTTCTAAGAATTATCTAAATCGGAGTTTAGACATAAAAGTCATAATTATTTTACTAAAGTACTAAAGTGCAAAACTGCATTTGTAAATTTTGCACTAACCCATCGGTTACATCAGCAATGATGATTTTCCGGAGCCTAAAATTTGAACTTCTTCATGTCAAAATAGTGACCGAAGGAGTTGGGTTCTTTATATGGAACTCGGATTTGGTTTTAAGGTGAGTTTCTAGATCAGTATTAGATTAAGGTTTCTCCATCATGACCATAAGTTTGAAGACTTTTTTAGAGACTTTAGTTATCAGAAGAAAAAGAGGCTTCAGATAAAAAAAATTTTAAAAGAATTTCTTGGGCTTATTCTTAAAAACTTTGTGAAGAATTGTATGAAACTTTTTTCTTTTTACTTGGAGATCAATTCTTGTTTGTCATCTCCAATATTTGGATATCAATCTTTATGTGGTCTAGTAACTTTGCTGATATGTTTGTTTAGGATCATCTTATTCTTTATATTATGAGTTGGTGAATCTTTTGTGGTGATCAAAGACCATTTTTCTAATTTGTGGTTTGTTGTGAGAGTCTAACAATTGTGTGAGCAAGTGATTGTAAAAAATCTTTTCATCATAACGTAATTTCATATTTGTGATTTTTTCCTCAAGGATTTTCCAAGTTAAAATTGTATGTTTTTTGGTTGATTGATTTGATATTATTAAATTTCTAAATGAAATCTATCAAATAATGTATGGGAACGGAAAAAATCTTAAATTATAGGTTGAACTAATTTCCTACCAAGTGCTTGTTAGCGTTAAAAAAATATCTATGTGCATGTATACATCTATAAATCCTGTGTGACATCGTAGAGGTGAATATGATAATGAAGTCAATATGCAGAGACTGTCCATCTTATATCTTTATCGGCAAGAACAAGATTGAAAGATATAATACTAGCGGACATCCGCTCTTTGTTAATTTGTTTGCATATCCCCAAGCCCAATTAGTTATAGGGCTAGATTCTTGAAGAAAAATGTCGTGGAATGAGAGCAAATCTAAACGTCAAATATTTCAATTAGGAATTATTAGTAACCTCATAGATTTTAAATCTGGTTTCTTTCTTACTTTTTTTATCACTAATTTTTATGCTTTTAGAATAAGAGGAGCTACCAAAGAGCCTATACTCAATTGGCATTTGCACTCTCCCATTCACATTAAGGAATTTCCACTCATCACTTAGGCCGTGTTTGAATCGAGGGAAAATGAAGGAAAAGAAAAGAAAAGGAAAGGGAAAGAGAAAAGGAAAAAAAAAAAGATATGGAAATTGATTTCCTTTTTTATGTTTGGTTAGAAAGAAAATGAAGAAGAAAATCTCAATGAAATTTTAGAACAAAACAGTTTCTTATGTTTAGTTGCTCAATAGAAAATTAAAAGTAAAATATAATTCTAATTAAACTATAGAAAATTTTAATATTAATTTACATATTATTGATATAAATTTTAATTTTTAAATAATTAAGCATATAATAACCAAATGGTCCAGACTTCACAAAAATTAAAAATATCTTGGGACTAAAATTACAAGGAAATTTCTGCAAAAAATTCTCTCCCTTTTTTCTTTTTCTCTCAACTTTCCTTTTCTTTCATTTTCTCCTGGATTTGAGGAAGAAAAGGAAAAAGAAAAAAAAAACTAATACATTTTCTCTCACTTTCTTTCCCTTTTATTCTCTCTAATTTTTCCTCTAACCAAACAGTGGAAAGCAACTTTCCCTTTTCTTTTCTTTTTTTTTTTCCTTCATTTTCCCTCAATCCAAACACAGCCTTATGGACCGATTTCTAGATAATTTGTAGCTGGGCCCACTAGAAAGTTATTTTCGATAGTTCATTGCGCTGTATGAAGTTCTTTTTCTCAATAAAGGGGTTCCTATTATATTCACGTGGGAAAAATCTCCAAAACAAAAATAGAATATATTAAAACAGAAGGTTTACAACGTTCTTAAAATAAAAAATTCATGTCTACTCAATTCTTTTTAAGTAAATTAAATATTAAATCTTTCCTCAGATTCCTCTAGTATCGTTGTTCTCTACTGTAGTAAATTTTGTCTAATCAAAGAAGAAGAGAAAGTACAACTTTAAGCCTCTAAGGCCTGGTTATACTTTGAATAGAAGATTTCTCAAAAGTTCGATTTCACTTACACTTAATAAAACAAAGAGTTTCTAAACATAAAAAATTCTGTTTCGAAAAACTGGAGGTTCACTTAAGTTGAGTCTAGTTTGGACATAAGATTTCAAAATACAAAGATAAGAAATTCTAGAAAATTTTGATTGGAGTAGATATTGATTTTGACATTTTATATGATATTTAAATCATTTAAAAACTCAAATTTAGATACTCAAATGGAGTATAATTTTAAAAATAGAGCTTAATGTTGAAACTATGCAAAATTCCAGTTTTATTAAGTAAAATATAGTGCCGAAACTAAATCTACTTATCAAACTGAATCATGATAACCATGGAGAAAAAATCACTGATATCTCTATGACTACGGAGTGATGAGAGAGAATATTATACTCATATTCTTTTTATCTTTTGAATTGAGAGTACCACGGTGGAAGACCATGAACACTACTAAAATAAATTTTATTAGAATTAACAAAAGCAATATGCATTAGGACTCGTCATAGTAATTGACGCATTTATTGATGAATTTTTAGTCCATCTTATGCAAAATTTTAAATTGAAAATTTTATTTTTTTTAATTTAAAATTTTATATTATGAAGGCCAAAAGTTGACCTGCGTTTATTATCATCCCTACTGGTACTAGGAAATTTCTAAAGAAGCATATCACTTGTCCTAGTGAGGACACTTTTCTGAGTTAGGATTAATTAAACAGTTTTCAAACTGTTCGGGATTAGTTCCAGAATAGTTTTAACAATGCTCGGAGATTAATTCCTGACCATCGCAAAAAAATATCACAAAACAAATTGGTAAAATTACATTAATTTTTTACAACGTGGGCTCATAGTACAAGTGGTCTGCTCCTTTAGAAATTCCCCCGGTACTGACTACTGCACTGAGTTAAGGACCAAGAGTCGAGCCCAATTCTGCTCATATACGGACCTCTAGTGGGTCACGTGACTAGCAGTCTCCAGAAAGATTGCTCCCGCGGCCCTATATGCGGTCTGCCTACATGGAAAACTCAAAAAATTATGCGCATAGACTTGATCACCGTTTATGCGGGTATACGGATTATATACCCACGTAACCCGCTTAAATTTCTTTAACGGTTAATTGGTTTTCGAGTTTAGGATCGAGACTAATGGGCTGAGTTAAGGATCCAGACTCGAGCCCAATTTATGCTCATCCACTGACCTCTAGTGGGTCACGTGATTGGCAGTCTTCGAAAAGATTGCTAATACGGCCCTATACGCGTGTATGCGGTCTGTCCGCTTGGAAAACTCAAAAATTTATGCGCTTTATCACCGTTTATGCGGGTTATACACGCCCACAAAACCCGATTAAATTTATGTAACAGTTAATTGGTTTTCGACTCTTAATCCTCAGTGATCCAAAACCCAAACCGACAATCCCATATTTAAGCTTTTTAGGGCTCAGAACTCGATCGCCGTCAATCCAAATTCTCCGTAATTCTCGCCTCTCCCGCCGAATCGTCTCTCTCGACGATCTGCCCTCTCGCCGTGTCTCTCTCTCTCCCTCCTCTCTCGTGGGGCTCGCGCTCTCGCCGACTCTCTCTGCGCTCCCTCCTCTCTGTCGGCGACTTTTGCTGTTCGTTTTTTGATCGACTCTCTCTCCTCCCTCTCCTCTCTCGAGGAGCTCGAGGACTCTCGACGACTTCTCTCTCTCTATCGGCGACTCGCTCTGGCATCAACTGATCAACTCCTCTCGCTGACGCCAATTCTCCCCAATTCTCCCCGATTTTCTTGCAGAAGCTTCGGGTCACGTATTTAAATTTGATCACCGATATAAATTTGGAAAATTTTTAATGGGGTTTTGTTGGATTTTGATGATTGAGATTAATTTTTGGGAAAATTTTGTAGGGGCTGGTGAATAATTTCGACTTGCGTTGAGGAATCTAATTTCCGAGCGATTCCCTCTTGGTCGAGGTAAAGATTTAAAATTTTGGTAATCATTAGTTAATTTGTTCATAAACGTCGATGCCTAGCGACTTTGTATCAGTATCTTAGCCTGAAAATTGAAAACAGAGTACCTTATTGGGAACACTATTCTTAGGTTTGGTGGGGATTTTTCGGAAGATTGTTGAAATATTACTGAAAATAACTGAATTTTTTTTATATCAAGACAGCATTAATTACCATGTGTATTATATTGTTTGTGTGGTTGGAATTGGCTGACGTTTGATGATTTTGCTGCTAAATTTGGACCAATATTACAATATGTTGATGTTCAGTGTATTGTGAGGCTTCACCTTTGAGTCACTGAAAATTGTGGAAAATTTTGATATATGTTTTCTTATGGTGATGTCTATTGCAATGTTTAAAATAGTAATAATGATAACGTAATATTTTAATAGTAATAATGATAACGTAATGTTTTGCCTCCAGTAGGTTATATTAACGTATAACGTAGGTTACACAATTTTCTATTCATTTATTAAAAATAAATATAAAATTATATATAGTTTCTATAAATTAGAAAATAAATATAAAATTTCTTTAAGAAAGTAAAAATATTCTATTTTAAATTTCTAATTTGTTTCACCATACCTTTTACATTTATCTTCATAAACTAATTAAGTTCGCAAAAGTCATGACCAAAAATGAAATAAAATTTCTATTTTAAATCATCACCAATTTCATCACCAAAAAAGAAATAAAATTTCTATTATAAATCATCACCAATTTGTAACTTATATTTTGTAATACTCTTCATCTTATTTGTAACTATTTATTTCAGTTCAGCTGAGTGTAATATAATAGCAGCAAGTAAGATATTCTAACAACTGAAGAGTTACAACAAGTAAATGTGCAAAGTAATCACAAATTAGAAATCTAGCAATTCCACGTGCAATCAAACTAGTAAATAATAAATAATAAAGTAAAGAAATTGCAGCAATCAAAGCAATAATCTGGAAATTACTAAGAAAATTATAACAAATAATGAAATATAATATAATATAACGTAAATTAACGTAAATGTGAAAAATATATTTTTATGATGTATTGAGTTTTCAACTATTAGATGATGCTGGGTTTATGTTAGGTATCATAATGCAATAACGAGTTTCATAACGCGGTATTTTCAACACTGGTCTATTGTCTTGATGATGATGATGTAGTTGGTTATTTATGGTTCTGTGGTTTGCTAGTATTTTTATTTTTGTTTAGTAATTTGAATATTTAAACTTTGATAGATCAATTGATTCTCCTTTTTTTATTTACATCTAAGTATTTGATCTTTGATGGGTCCTAACCCTTTCTCCTCATGAAGTTTGTTGTTTGCAATATGAGCTAGACACACATTAGAGTAGGCAAGAGTAATGCTCAAAATATTACTCTTTACAAAATAACTAGTCTCGATTCAATTCTCACTATCTATATAGTACCATTCATCAATTTCTTGTTTTAGTAGTTTTTGATGAAAATGGCAGTCTATTGCCACTTAATTTCATTATGTGGGGTGAACAATATACAATGGAAAATAAGTATATAAAGCTCACCAATGGTAGGGGGTGCAGTTAAGAAAAAACAAAGGGAAAACATACGAGGGGTGAAACTAGGTTCGGTTATTGAAGGCAAGATTTTAAATTGTGGCCGCAATATCACAATATTGAACGATATTGCAGTTTAGAAACTTAGTCGCTGCAATATTGAACATCGCAATGTGTTTATCATTTTCAATAAAAAATTAACGATATATCGGGTCCAACCTGCTATTGCAGCTATAATATCGGGATCCAAATATCTTTTGATATCCACTAATATTGGAGTTGATTTAACGAAGTAAAAAGTTGTGATTTTCTTTTAGCCCATTTAATGTAGTTTACTTGTTCTAGTTATTTGAGCAAATTGGGTACCTCTATTAAAAGTTTGAAATGAGTGATTTCTTTTTGTAATCCTAATTAAAGATTTATTTAGGGGTTTGTTGGTCAATGATTTGTTATCAAATTACTTTAGAATTCCTGCTAAATATTCAAATGACAGTAAATCAAAAAATTACGTCGAATTTGTAGAACCACAATAAAAATTTATTGGTTAGTGTCTTAGTAATTATCAAGTTAATGTAAGTTATTGAGTTAAGTATATTCTAAATATGTGTATATATATGATGTTTTATCTAGTTTTATATGATGTATGTCGGGTTTGCTGGTCAATGATTTGCTATCAAATTACTTTAGAATTGCTGCTAAAAATTCAAATTACAGTAAATCAAAAAAATTATGTCAAATTTGTAGAACCACAATAAAAACTTATTGGTTAGTGTTTTAGTGATTATCGACTTAATGTAAGTTATTGAGTTAAGTATATCCTAAATTTGTATATATATGATGTTTTATCTAGTTTTATATGATGTATGTCTGTATTATCTTATTCATATTTGTTTTAGTATAGGAGGACATATACTTATAGTTGACATGTGATGTTTGCTAAATATTCTTGATATCTCCCTAACAATGATATTCGTTATGGATTTTTTCTGATATATCTGCTATAGCCGATATTTAAAACTTTGGTTGAGGGTCAGAGCTAGTCTAGAGGTCGAACTTTTTTCAATAACTCCAGTGGTTGGAGAACTAGTTGGAGGACAAGAAGTAATATTTCTGAAAACTAGACTACTTAATAATACTAGTTTTTTTGTAACTGAATTATAATTGAAAAATGATTCCTGATGCACATATGTTAAAACACATTCCAACCTATGTTAAAACACATTCCAACCTATATCTGATTCGTTTCCCAAGCTTGAAAAAAGAAGTTGACGTGGCTTATAGCAATTTGATATAATATTTGTTTGTCTTTTACTTCGAGCCCTAATGAGATCTATACCAAACTATTGATTTTCTGAATACTAATTATAGCCCAAGACTCGATACTCTCTCTCTTGCCATTTGAATGGAGATAGGCTGTGGTCGAACCGAGCCTCAACCAAATCTCGACCCTAGTCATAAGAAATTCAGTATTAAGATTTCAATACTAATTCCACTCGGGGTTTTCCATTAGGCCTCAACCTCATCTGCAATCGGCTGCGACCTACCTTACGTATTAATAGAGAATAATATATGCTATACTAGGATAACAACCGTATTTATACTACAAAATAAATAAAAATGTAAAACTAAATTAGTAGAATGAAAACATAATGCTCTTGAACAAACAAAAATGCATGTCAATCCAAGTTTTCTCATCGATTCTAATTAGGCAAAAAATTATACATCAAGTATTTTTTTTTTAATCAAACGTGAGCCTCAATCCCTGTTCGACAAATGCCAAAGCTATGAAAGCATGCTATCCATGCTCTGTTTCTTAGGCCATGTTTGACTTAGAAGTAGCAAAAATGAGGAAGAAATTAAGAAGTAACGTACAAATGAAAGTAGAAGAGAGTCTTCTTGTATTGTTTGTTAATTTTTGGAAGATTGAGAGTGGTCTCAGCCCAAACTATCTTGTAATTAATCGAGAGCTTTTTTTTTGCGCAATTATTTAATTAATTAATTGTTTCTTTCGGTTTTTTTTTTTTTTGCTAATAATCAATCGAGGCTTGAAGAATGGCACTAAGGAGGCCAAGTGTCTAATAACTGACACCCCCCTACTAAAGGAATAGGAAAGGAGAGCGAGTGGGTGTTAAATTTTTGGTGTCAAAACTCCAGTCCTTTGAAGCTATTATTTATAGATGCTTCGCATAATTCTTGCCCACACACGGTGGCATTAAAATTCAATAGCCTTTTGTTAGATTCCGAAACCAACATTTTGGTTCCGCATATTATTTTTTAGAGTAGAGGATTTAGTTCCCTTTCTTTGTGTATTTAATCTAATAAATACTAAAAGTAATTTATTTATAGAATTTTGGTTCTATACCACTTACGTACTTGTAATTCTTTATTTTGATGATAGTAAATTGACCCGGATCATGCCCTCAAGGTGTTTGTATATATACCTCATACAATGTGGGCCTCAAATGAACCTTACTATTTCTTTCTTTAATTTCTTTTATCATGTATAGTTATTGAACATCCTATTGGTTAATGTGGTGTTTTAATTATTATTTTTAATAGTAGTTTCTGTCTAGGTATAAGGCATAAACAGGAATGGGTTTGCTACGGAGCAGTGCACTGGATGGAAATGATAAAAATGAGGGGGGTACGCAACTCCAAGACATCAAGTGGCTCTCCTCTCTTTCGGAGTCAGAACTTGTAAGTTTTGAACACTTATCCTCACATTTACATAGAACTATATTTCTAATTTCTTACGAAATTCATGGCAACATTGAATGAACTTGTTACCAAATCCTTTGGAAATTTATAATCATACACCCCTATGATTTTATATGCTTAAATGAGTTTCATCCCTCAATGTGTCTCAAAATGCTAATAATATCCTTTTAGTAGTTAACAATACTTAGTATCGTGCAAACCACAATATGGGTCGCAAATAAATCAACATACACTTGTTGTCTTTACATCATTAAGCTCCAACAGATGTACACATAAACAAAATGAGTAAAAACACCAATCTATGATCCACTTGTTTGCATGTCAAGCAGCCACAAACTCAATTTATTATTTCCTCATAATTCTCTTGGAATTTAATAGGAAGTTTTCCTCACTTGGGGAGTGGAAGCTGAAAGGAAAATAGGAGAGCATTCAATATCTTTGAGCAAGAGTCGAAACACTGTCATATGGCCTTGTAATTTCCAATATCTTCATTTGGTTCATATGTTTTCTTCCAGCACTGTTAATTAAGAAAAAGAGAACAACTTCAAAATTAAAGATAGATTCAATTTGACAATGTGCTCTTTGGTGTGTGAGCATGTATGCATAGCTGGAGTTGATTGCAATGTTCTAAAATACGTTTTCATTATGCGTGCGGCTCGAAAGCGCATAATGCATAAGCATATCCTACGGAGATTAAACGAAATACGCAGAATTATGTGGAATTTTAATTTTTTAACATATATTAATATAATAATACTTAAAAATGTATATATTATAATAACCTAATCACCTAACCTGAACCTATTCACACTATTCAATTTGATGATTTCTCTTTTGTGTTCATTTGTTTTTTCCCCGTAGTGTTCTTTGAATGTCATGATTTCTATTTTGAAAACAAAACAAACAACTAATCAACTAATCACTACTTCACTTAATTACAAAAATTAAATATCACACTATCACAGGTTCACAATAAATTGATCTAAAAAAAAGATCCAAAAAAATTAACAGTTCACAGTGAACTAAATCAACTGATCTCAAAAAAGATAAAAAAAAATTAATCAAAACTTAAACATCACATTAATATAAAAAAACAACGAAATTAACTTGCATTAAGATTGAGTAGATGAAGTTTCTTCACAGTAACCATATAATCCATATGCAGTTGTTTAGATGAGAACTTGGCTGGAGTTGAGTGTTAGCAGGTTCAGCTGACATTGAGAGAGGATGATTGAAAATTGAAGAGAAAATCGAAAGTTAGAGAGAAGAGAGTCGGTGATCGGAAATTGAAGAGGAAAGAGAGAGTCGGGTTAGTGGGTGGTGTCCAGATTCATATTAGAGTCAGCTAGTTGGAGATTGGAAATTTTATAGAAGAGAGGGAGAGAGTCAGTTGAGAGTATCGTGAGAGAATCATGTTAGGGTTGGCAATCAGAAATTGAAGAGAGAGGGAGGGAGAGTTGCGTGTGGTGGACGATCGGAGATGAGAGACGATAGAAGGTAATGAGATGGGAGATGATCGGAGGTAACGAATCAGGAATTTATCGAGAATTGAAGACGAGCTAGAGATGAGAGAGATCGAGGAATCGGGAATTGGATTTGCTGTCATAGGAGCTGAGGAAAGGAGTTTTAAAAGAGCGGATTGAGTTTTCTCCAGTTTAAAACCATAAACAAAATACACTCTCATGCGGATTATGCAGGTTATATGTGCGTATAACCCGTATGATCCACATTCAGAACGATTAATCAGTTTGTGCACATGGACAAGGCGATTTCTTAATTCTACGTGCGTTGCATAATCGTATGTATAAAATTCCTTTTAGAACACTGATTGATAGGTAATGTAGATTACTAGGTTTTAGCTTTATAAGGTCTTTATCTTAACAGAATTTTCTAAGTAGTATGTGTGTTAGATTTCTAAGGTGTCTGTGCTACAAAATTTTCTAAAATAATTGCAATTGTGCAAAATTTTAAATTTTAATCAAGGATGCATAGAAGGTTTTATTATAAACTCAGGCATGTGAAACTATAATTGAAATTGATAAAGGTTTCTATAGGGGTGCATTATTGAAATACCATGTGTAGCCTACATGTAAATATATAACCAATATTTAGTTGAGATCATATACTATAGAAAATAATGTTCAAGAGCAGGTAAATATAAAAGCATATATATCTAAAATTTATTGGAGATGTAGTTGGGAACATATGCAAAGTTATAAGATGCCAAAGATTCTGAAGGTTGGGTACCTGATTCCGTAGTATCTATATTATAGGAATTAGGTGCCTACTAATGCGAAAGTGACATAAACTACATTTCCTTAATTTTCATGCTGGGTTTATATCATCGTCATCATCATCTTAGTGTTTCCCCTCAATATAAAAATTAGCTATGGAGCGCAACTTTCTATGTAAGTTTTGGCAAAGTTATATTCCCAACTGTAAACTGACGTAAACCACTCCAACTTGGTGTTAAATTTGTGTCAAGGAAAACTTGGACGGGAGAAACTTGAAGCTACCTTGTAGTTCATGTAGTTCAAGCTCGTGAAACAAAGCGGTTTTTCTTTTCCCGGGTAAAGTTAATATGCATGTAAAAATAATCTGAAAAGTGTTTTCTTTTTCTGGGTGAAGATTGATATATATAGTTTGTTGCGTATATCTGTGGAAATATACCTTAAGTCTAGAAACTAAAATATAATTTTTGACTGTGTATGTGCGAAATACGATCTTTGGCATATTATTACTTTATGTAGGGATATATCATATATCTGTATAATATAATAGTATGGAAGTTAAATTGTAAAATACAAATGGTTGAGAAGGGGTATAAGCAAAAAGTTACAGGGATAAAACTTGTTGGGCACACTGAAACATATTAGATGTCTTATTTGGGCAGTTGACATTGAATCTTGTTTTATAGTTATCTTATTAGATGTCATATCTCAAACAAGACATAGTGGATGAATTCTTTTTTCATATAAATGTGTTTATTTATTGGCTGTCTTTACCATTTTTTATCCTTCAGATAGGAGTTATCAGGTCAGCATGTTAATGTTCTGATATTTCTTTTCCATGCTTTCATACTTCCAAGCGATTATTTATTTGATGAAAAAACATCCTAACCCTTCTGCTTTCCCTATGTATTTTTTATAGATCCTATAATCATTTGTTTGACTCAACAGATTTTTCCTTCCTGCTTAAGAATAACATGCATTGTTGATTTCCTATATGTGATCTCTCCTGATAATCTCTCACGTATATATGTTGAATTTAGAACATTGTGTTTCACATAAATTCTTTCCAGGATTTCTTGATCAGTTTAAAGGAGCTTGCCATTAGACGAGCAAAGAATGCAGGACACAAGGATCTAGGTGATAAATTTGATCTGCGGATGCTCCGCGCACTTGGTATGCCATCTTGCCTTGGTGTTGCTATAGATGTCCTTACAACTGTTTAGATATTTAGATGAGAGTTACAGTTGAAAGAAACAAATTGTTCTGTAGGTTGTCAAATTAGTTGCTTCCTTTGAATTTTGAGCTCATTATCAGTGAAATTTTCTGGTATTTGGTATGGCAGTATCCTTACCTTCTCTCAGTCCTCGCAATTTTCGATGGATGATGCACTATGTTGAAAGTTACTCTAATTTTGAGTTATTTGCTAACGAGAATGAAACCCTTTCTCTTTTTCATTGATTTTCATACAATGTGCGCTCATCATATTGCTGGCAGTCAGTAAATTTAGGGACTGGAGACCAGAACTTAAAACCTAAGTCACTTCAGAAAAATCCAAAGTTCCATTTAACTCAAAGGAGGGTAGATGGTAGAGCATTATCCTAGATTGAGTGCTGTCGTGGCTGGGAAAAGTTTAAGAAGCCACACACCAGGTGCTAAAATCACTGACCATTAACAAATATTGCCCCAAAAACTATGGTTTGAAGATAGGAATACTCAAGGTGGTCCATGAGATACTAGGCCATGGTAGCAAAGCTCCTCCGAGCAATCACATCAATTTTTTCTCACCCCTATATTTACCCTGCAAACCACGCCACTTTTTTCAACCGTTTCTGGTATAGAATTTCTATTGTAAGCTTGAGGAAGAATTTCGATGATTTCTGGTATATAAGTAATCATGTATGAGTACTCTCTGCTATGTATCTTTTTATCTTTAGGTCAAATTTATTTCAAATTTTTATTTACCAAACGCATCTATTAACTCCGTTTTGTTGCACACTTATATAGTAAGTTAATTGTATAAAGAATCATGTTAATATAATTTTTATGCAATCTGCATGTGGGCTTCTGATCATGTTCATTAGACTGCCTATTGTCATATGAAGGCACTATGTAATTTAGCTTGCCTAAGTCGGACTGCTTGTATAATTACACTCTGGATGTTCTATTTCAAGTCGAAAGCTATAGCTAGAAGGTATATGATATTTGTGTGATCAAATTTTCTCCAGAAACTTACACTGGAGCTGAATATAGATCGATATATATGAATTAAAATATGTACTGATTGAGAGAACTTCTAAAGCTAAAAAGCATAATAGTAGTTCCACATATAACTTGTTGTGGATTGTTTCTCTATGCCTGAACTGAAAGCTCCGGTAAGCATGCTACTCGCATCATACCATTTGTTCTACTTCTTTTTCTAGGGCAAACATATATGGAACGTCTTCTCATGCCTTTAAGGACCTTAAATACACGTTGTGGCTTGTTTATTGGTTGCCTTCATGCATGGGATAGCGATACAAGTTCATGGATAAGTTTCTTCCTGGTAGATCAAGTTTATGAATTAAATTTGATTGGTTAACCTTAGTTTCTACCGTCTCTTGACTACAATACCCTTGTATTGTGCTCATTGTGATCACTGCTTTGGCTTAGCAGGCATCCATTGGTCTTGGTTGTGAATACTATGTCCTTTCTCTAAGCATATTTTTTAGGACCTTACTACTACATATTTCATGAATATCAACGAAACCCTATTAACCACATTTCATGAAGCACCTCTACATCTGCCAGTATGCTTAGAGGTCCCTTTCTACAAGTATTAAGCATGTTTCTCAAAATTTGCTTCTGGCAATTAGCCCAAAGATTTTCTTTGGTTTTTACTGAAAACTCATGGTTTTGATACCAAGGAAAGCACTCTTGCTTCCAGCTTTTGTTTTTAATCACTGTTTTCCTAGTTATGAAACAGTAACTTTGCAGCCTTCAAAGGGTTGAACAGATATTTAGTGTGCCCTTTTTGAATGACATCTTTCCTTGTGATCTCTCTGATTGAGGGTGAAAGGAATGCAGATTTATGCATAAGGATTTCCTCTTTCTGATCAAGTTCGTTGTGTATAGAACTTGATGTATTGTTGTACTATTAACTGCATCCTCGATATATTAGCAAACTTGTATCTGTAACATACATTTTAGATCACTTATATAGGAGTAAAGATGATGGTTCCTGTGGATTCCATGCACATACGCACATTAATTCCTTTAATTTAACTTGTGAGCTTTATAAACATCCTTGTGGACAACATCTATTTCCCCCTATCTTTTTGAATTTGTGCGTGTTGTAATAATATATTTTTATAGGAGCCCTAATTTACACTACATTTTATGAAATATTATTTCTTTGGGTTTCACTATGTCTTTAGGTTTTATATTGTTGGAGTTTTTCAAGGAATGTATCCAAAGCGCATCTGATATTCCTGATTCAGCCGAGATATTGAGATTGTTAAATCAATCGGGTTTGTCTTTCCTGGATATCGAGGGGAAACCTGACCCTATTTCATGCAGTCAAGGAACGAATGACTTGAGTTTTGTCTCTCCAATACGAAAGCGGATGTGGGAAGGGTAAGTATACTCTCTAATATAAACATGGTACTTTCTATATAATACTGCCAATGCATTGATGGAAACAGTACACTAGTATGTGGTTTTTACACAGTCGCACTCCATCGGGCATCTTTAGATCATGAAGAATCTATAATATTTTAGTTGAGTCATTTGAGAATTAAAATCTGCAATTTCCGAAGCAAAGCTAATTGCTATCTCGAGTTTATGAATGTGGAACAGTCAGTCAACTGCTATGCATCAAACTAAATTCTTCCAGTTGGATACTTAAAAAATGCTTTCATGCTCACTTGTTAGTTTTATTAACATCTATATGTTTTGATTGAATTAATAGTTATATCTACTTAATGATTTTGAGTGGATCATTGATTGGTGAATTATTAGATTACCTCCTACTACTTATGTCATGTATCATATATTTATCCCCAGGGTTTGCGAAGAGACAGATAAACCTCAAAAGAGGCGAAAAATAGCTGATGCAGACAAGTGAACTGGTGTACCATTATTTTCTTCAATATATCGAGCAGATTTTCACCGTACACAGGGGAGCTGGTTTGTATTTGACATCCAGGGAGTCTATTCATCGTGGTGAGCAACTATTTTTGTATCTGAACATGTTCACAAACTTGTGTATGCATACACCTGACACACGAAGGGGAAAAAGAAGAAAGAACTTCTATGCTTGTAGGCTCTCGCTACTTTTGTTTTATTACGATAACTAATATTTATTTTAGAAATGTCGCTGCTTTTCTTCATTTTGTTTATAGGTCTTCTCCTTATCTGCTCATTGCTTCTTCATTATGTTTCTTTTTGTTTCGACTGCTAGTCCATTCATTCTTGCTGTAATATCAAATTTAGAGATCATTGAATAGTTTGTTATGTAACGAATCCGTGGAACTTTTTACGCCTTTTGCACAATGTTTTTTTGCTACTATTTTGTATTTGCCAATTACCATACTCGTAAATTTAATGATGGTACCTTCTACAAGATGTTGGCGAAATAAAATAGAACATTTCCAAACTGACAATATATTTCTACACTCATGTGGCCAGTGTTGGGAGACCTCGAAGATTAAACTGATGATTGGAGTGGCCACCATAGATGAATTGCTGTATTGGACTTGTTATAGTGGTTGAACTCTCGTGCATATAAAACATGAGACGTTTTACGTAAATGTAATACTCTAAATTGTATCTATCCTGTTGAAGTGTGAAAATCTAAATGAATGTAAAAATAATGGATGCTCTTTGCTTCATCAACGATGGCAGTTCATTCAATATTAATTGTATACCTAACTAATATTCTTTTATGATACACAATGGTAATCAAATTGGCTTGTTATAGTTCTAAAATACTTAGAAAAGATTGGGTTTTTTTTTTTTTTTTTTTCTTTTTCATAGAGTGATCTATTCTGTTTTTAGTGGGCATCAAAAGCACCTATTGACTTATCTCCATTTATGTTTGTTATGCGTTCCATCCATTGCTAAGATGTCCTTCAATCTTAATTTTCGACTCACGTTTAAATATATGGATTAATTGTGCTGAGATCATATGTACTATATGAGTAGTGTAATTTATCACTTTCTTAAAATTTAAAACTCTCAATTTATGACTTCTAACGTCGTTAATCAACAGTTTGGTAACAACAGTTTGGTATTTTTATCCTGTTTAACTTAAATTGTATTTTTTTTTTTTTTTATGAAATCTCTAAATTATTTTTCTTTCCCTTATTATGAACTCATTCATAATATATCCAAAAGAGTGTAATTTGAAAATTTTAAAAAAAATGTATTTTAAGCCAACAACTTTAGATTTTAGATTTTAGAGACTAAATTGAGAGTTTTAAATTTAAGAAATAGTAAGTTACACTAACTCTATAATATACGGTGGGTATCAGTGTAATTAATTCTAAATTTATTTGCAAGAATTTATTTGCATGAAGATTCAAAGCTTCGGTCGCCACATGGCATGACTGAGACACATTGGTAGGTCAATCTCAGAAAAACAAATATTTCTCTACCCAAAAATTAAAAAAAGGGCAAGAAATTATCTTCGTAACCGGTTGTCTCGCTGAACTTTCTGATGAATCAAAAGGTACTCCACAGATTGCTACACCAAATAGAAAATTGTTATCCAAGTAAATAGAGTATTATATATTTACAATAAGAATTTAAACATCCTTAAGGTTCTAGATGAGTTCAATCTCCCTGTAAGTCTATTGTAGGGGAAGGGGCAGAGGGCTTGGATCTGGTCCCACTAAGAAGGATAATAGACAATTTTTTATTCTTTATTTTTATACAAAATTTTTGAATTATAAAAATAATATTTTTATTTTTAATTTAAAATTTTATATAGAACAGACTAAAAATTGATAGATAGACACGTCCGTTATTATACCTAGTTACCGATCAGCCCATTCGCACACAAATAATTAGATCATGGGAAATTCTAAATGAGCCCTCATTTCTTTTTCTAAACACATACATTGTTCTATTTCATTATTATTATAAGTTTGTCATTTTAAATTTTAGATTAAATTGTTTTTCTCATTCTAGCAGTATTCTATTCCTTTGTAATCCAAACAAGTTGTCTTTCTCGTTCTAGTTGTATTCTATTCCTATGTAATCCAAATTTTTTACCTTAATATAAAAACCTCTCTCGACTCATCTCCATCTCAACCTTAGCTATCAAACTCAATTTTTATATATTCTTAAATCCTAATCTAAAACAATTTTCATTGGAATTTAGAAGTGCATAGGGTTTGAACAGAGAAAAAGAGAAAAAAAAAAGGACAAAATGCAAATATTGGAAGTTGTACTTAGTAAAAATCCTTGTTTTTAAACTTTAATATATGCGTACTTAGATTAACGGTTAGCTCATTTAGAATTTTGCTGTTTTAGCATAGGTGTGATGATAATTAAGTTTGATAGTATTTCATGAAGAGTGAATTTGGGGAAATTTTGAATGCGCACCACTTTTTTCTTAGATGACCACCGTGGCTAACTTTAAACTAATTACAAATTTGTCATTTATTTTTTTGGACAGAAATGGTCTAAATCATTTTCTTAGTGAGCATCATAGCCTTCACCCATTTCTTAGTGAGCATCATGACTCTTCTTCTGCACCCGTTGGTGGATTACAAGAGGGAAATTGACCGAGTGGCGAAGTTTCTCGAGTGGTAATAGAGAGAATGGCAAGCGGGGCGACCAGGCAAATGTGAGGGGAGAAGGAAAGTTAGGGTTGGTGCTCACTAGGAAAAAAAAAGTTGGAGAGAAATCGGTTATGAAAGAGCAAATGTGGTTAAAATTAGAAGATTATATTTTAAAGTTACATGGTGCTCACTAAGCAGATGGTGCTTAGTAGGGAAAAAAAAAAACCTCTAGCGCATTTAGAATTTCCGTGAATTTGATGATAAAACTGTGCTTGACAAAATGGAATTGAGAACGATAGGCGTTAGCGTTCGTCTATACTAATACTACTACTCTCAAACAATAATCAATGAGATTTTGGCCTGAATATGCAGCTGCTAATTGAAAAATATTTTCAAGGACACAAATACAAGGTTAGTCCCTCTGGCTGCCAAACGAGGACCTCAGAGACATCTTGTTCGGTGTGTAGCCCTAGGATATATAGCGCCGGTTCCACCTTGTTCCCGTGGAGTCGTGGACTGGACACGCTCTAGGGAAATTCAATATGCGCACCACGTTTGACTCAGTGCGCACCATTTTCCCCTATGTTGTAATTCACTTTACTATAGGATGCGGTGCTCACTAAGTATAATTTGGTGCACATTTAGAATTAGCCAACGCTCTAGTAGTGGAGAGAATTTGTTTTGATGATGATTATATCGAGGGATGGACCTACACTCATGCGAGCTAGGGTGGGCGACCACACCCTCTAGGATAACCTTTTTTTTTTTTTTAACTCAATAATTACAAATTGGGAAATTCTATTCACGCACACCACTTTGCTTAACACGCACACGTTTGTAACTAAAAAAAATTACAAATTCACCATCAATTTTTTTGACTAGGTTATTCTTTCACAATTCATTAGTCGAGTATTAATACACAACCTAATTGAATACAGATCGGCTATTGACCAAGTTTCATTTTGGTCGTAAAGTAATAACCGACCAATATGAAATGTGATGGAAAAGAAAATAGGGGTATTTGCTAGTTTGTCGCTCAAATCTTTATATATTATGATTTAGTCCCCCAAATCTTCATATTTAGGATTTAGTCCCCCAAATCTCCTAAGTTACTACAATTTAGTCATCCTCCCTAATTTTTGACCTGATATTACCATTTTACCCCTCCTTATTCATTCTTTCTCTTCCTCCTCTCTTTTCCTCCTCTCTTCCTCCTCTCTTCTCTTTTTCTTCATTATTCCTCCTCTCTTCTCTTCCTCCTCTCTTCTCCCAATACCGTATGAGTTTTAGGGATTTTTCAAATCATCAGTATCTACCGCTTCTTCTTATTGGATTTTATTAAGGTATGTATCATTTTTTTCTCTTTCTTCCTTATTAGTTAACTTTATTGGATCTTAGGGTTAGTATATCAACTACACAATTATCCTAATAGCTTAAAAGTAACACCCACTATCTTATAAACCCAATCTATCAGACTCGTTTATTAATTTCAAAACTATTAAGACTATTTAATCTTAAAATTAACATTTGAATGATTTATAAATATTTGAAAAATCCCTAAAAATCACATAATTTTTTTAATATTTATATCATAATTTTATGTGTAGATTGCTTGTTATGAATGTTAATTGATCGATAACATGAAACGAATCAGGGTGAGTTCACTTTTGGACCCACTACTCATGCTATTCTACATAATTGTTTGTTCAATTATATTATTTATTTCATATTAATTGATTTGCTATCATATGCGAATTAATCAAATACTTAATATTGTTCATGTTATCGACATTTTGTTATATTTCTTATATACTTACGATTAAATTTCCTAAATCACATAGTATAGATAGATTTTTAAATGATTAATATATATACTATATTTGACAGAAGCACATTGAAAGTACAATCATTAAAAATACTGTTTGTAATATTATTATGTATCAGTGTCTAGAAAAGTTATTTTGCATATTGGTTACATAATTAAGAAACATGTATAGTACGAAAAATTTTCCAGCATTCATATACTTACCTAGCCGATACATGTATCAAATCAATAAACTTTTGATTTGGATAATTGTGGCCTATTTAATAAAGTATAAATCAAGCAACTCTTTGAACCATGTTGTTAACAAAATAATAAAACCCAATTACAATATTATACTTGATATTAACCTTATACAAACTATGAGGAAAAAAAAACTTGGACTTGCATTAACTATATTTGAAACATTGGGTAGGGAGAAAAACGTAATGATGAAAATATATTCTATTTCGGTTGTAAAATTTTAAGCTATACAACTAAATCTTTTGCACTATTGGTGCATGATAATTTGCTGGATCACAATGGAGATATTCATATTTTCCTAAAGATAGATTCGACTTGGTATCAGACAATCTATGTGGCTATTTCATAGATCTGTTAAAGAGACAATCGAAATATTAGTATCATAAAAGTTGACTTTTCTAATCATATGATATACTAAATAAAAATACTCTTGTTTTAGATATGACTATTAAATGATATTAGGTTTAACCTATAACTATTATTATTATCTGTTGCACATTAATATAATATTTTCTAAGAATTATTATTTTTTATTATGATTGGACATAATATTAGATATATTTTTCTCACTATTTCTATATATAATGTTTTGGTCGCTATTTGATAACCTGAATATGCATCACCAAACTTAGAGATAAATCTAATAGAGCAGACTAAAGATCTAGACTACTCCAATGTGCAAGCTGAATCCCAATAGAAGATACATATACTTTTGTTTTATACATATAGGTTTAGTTATCTTCTATATTTAAGAATAATCTTAGTTATTTTCTTTCCTATTTTGACTATTTCTTTCTATTGTATCAAACTTTGTTCTAATAAATAAAAAGTAAAATTTCTGTTGAATTTTGTTAATTATTATTATTATTGAACATTATTGTGGCAAATGTATTGACATTGCTTAGCATATTCAAACTAAATATGTGGCTGGTACATGTTATATATACTCATGTACTATATATCAGAAGCGGTGCGTGATAAAGACACAAATGCTTGTGATGCTTGATTTCTTGCCTTCTCTTTTCAATGAAAGAGTTTTTGAAGAAAATGTGGTGGTGATTCGCTTTTGAAAAGCTATCATGGAGTTAAAACTAAGAGTATGAAGATGAAGAATGGGGGAATGAAGAGGAGCGTAGTCTTATATGGGCTCATATGAGAGGGGAGAGGAATGGAGAGTCATGAATGAAGCATAGGAGGGTGTACTTTCCTAACAACTCCCTCATGTAAAATTTTAATTATGCCATTGATCAATAATTTACCAAAGTCAATAGAATTTTGTCATGAGGCAAGATCCAAGCCAAATAAAAATATATATGTGGATTCGTAACGACGGGATTGTTACGCTTCATCTCATTTTTTCGAATTCTTCTCCTTTTCTAATTTAATCAACTTGGGATTATACTTTTCTCACGGTTGTTCAGCTTTCTCTCTTTTTTTCCTTGGGCGAATTTTGATGTTATTCGTTTCTGACCATCATCGAACTTTTCTTCTTATTTACAACATTAACATTTCTAGATTTTCTTTTGTCGATGCTATGGGAACTTGAACTATTAGTTTATCTTGAGAGCGAGGGGAGCTTTGGATAGATTGGCATTACTAGATTTGCATGCAATATCATGATCGTAAAATGGGAACAGCCGTGGTGAGTTGAGAGACAGATCACTGGAGTGGGGCACGATCCAAGGAAGGATTTAAGAAACCGTGGAGTTATCGATTTCCTTTCAAATAGGTTAGCCTCTGTTTAATATTTGTAATGGTTAGCCCCTGCTTAGCCTTTATATTTGTTTATCGAGGCGGAATGTTGCTATGCATGCCTTGTAGCTTTTAGCAGTCTAGAGTAGAAATGCTAATTACAGTTCCTCATTCTCTCAAATTTGCCAAAAACCGAAGCCTTCTATCGATGGAGCTACTCAACAAACCTCGTGCCCTGGAATCACAAACTGATTAATTGTTGTCGCAAGACCATTAAGAAATATTCCGACTGCTAAATAAAATAGAATTAATTATAGTCAGATCCTAATAGTATGAAGATAGTAGAACTTATTATTCTTCAAATTTAAAATTCTTACTTGGTCCCCGAACCGTTAGTGGAGTTAGTTAAAAGTGAGATATTCTCACCCTATTTTAAACAAATCTGTACTCATTTTCTTTAATTCTAAATTTATCCTCTTCTCCCTTGTTAAGAATCCAATTCAAGATAAACTCTCCCACCCACTTCATTGCAGTCATGTATGTAACTTCAGGGGCTACAGAACTGTATGTGTACATCCATGTGAATTTTATTAGCCTGTGCTTGTGTATCTAGAGTCTGGAATCATTGTGCATGCCCGAGGTTCCCCCACCGTCTGTATGGCCCCCGCCATCTGCATGGCGAGCCTCATCGTCCCGATCTTATGGATGAGGTTGTATAGCACACATACAGATCAAGTGACAAGCAAAGAGAGCTAGATCAGAACAGTACTTAGTTGAGCTTGTAGGTGTAAACATCTTTGGCTAACGTCTTCTCTTTGAAAATCATTGACCGCTTCCTTCATTGACCGGAACGGTGCTCTAGTGTCGCACTCGGCTTTTTTCATGCTGCCACCAATCTCCACCATCTTCTTCATTCTCTATGTCTAGACTCATCAGCAAGTAACAAGCATACATATTACCAAACCATGCAGCCGTTTAAGACTTCTGTTTTTTTCTGGGTAGAAAAAACGATGAAGATTGCAATGGTTATTACCATACCAGAGGGAAGGGGGTTGACACCTCAAGTTTTTCTCATATTTTACACAATGCACACCAACTATTTCACAAAATTTTTATGACTAAATATAGTAAGAGTTTATAGCCCACAGAACTCGACCATTCCCTGTAAGCTTAGTGTGAGAGCAACAAAACATGGGAAAAATCTGTTGTATCAGTCTGATGGGTCTAACCGGAAAGCATGATGAGTCTAAATACCAAACTAAAAATCAGTCTGACCTAAAATCTTAAGCTGTTAGGTAGAGGCACCAACTTTGTATTTTTTAATCATATCCGATATGAGACTATACTCACATATGAACAATTAACAATTATACAAGAAAATAGGATATTTTGCGATGGTTGATAAGCGTTGTCTTAGATATCAAAACCGTTGCTAAATTTATTTGCAACGATTTTGAAATCCGTTGTGCTTGCCAGCGTTGCAAATAATAATAGCAACGATTTTGATTAAATATTGCTACGGTTGTTAGAACTGTTCCGTAAGAGTATATTTACAACGGTTAAATATAGCCGTTGCGATTTTCGATGCAACGGTTATTATAACAGTAGCATTAAAACGTTGCAACTCAATAGTAACGGTTGTAGATAAATGTTACAATTTTCTTGCAACATTTATCAGAAATTGTTGCAATTCATACTAACCTTTTACAATAGTTATGTAAACCGTTGCCAATTAAATATGTCTATTACAATGGTTTAAAAAACCGTTGCTAGTTATGCATATTTTTAACAATGGTTTAAAAACCGTTGCCAATTAAATATGTTTATTACAATGGTTTAAAAAACCGTTGCTAGTTATGCATATTTTTAACAATGGTTATAGAAACCTGTTGCCAAATGAACTTGTCTATTACATTGGTTGTAAAAATCGTTGCTAATTATACTTTTTTATTAAAATAGTTTTAAATACCATTGCAGTAGGTTATATTAATTTGCAATGGTTTAAAACCGTTACTAATTTATTGAGAATCATTTAACAATATTTACTAATAATCGTTGCTAATTTTTTTGCAACGCTTATAGGCTATCACAGTTATCAAATTGTAACATTTACATAACCGTTGCGATTATAAATATATATCTCACTACACATTAATCCCTGTACACCAATACAATTACCAAATATTCATAAAATGTACATCAACAACAACAACATTAGCCCTTTTAAATGTCCCCAACATGTTGGACTAGTCAATCATATATAAAATTCATATATGCAATTTAAATAGAATAATAAAGACACAAATAAAGTTAACGATCATAACATATATAATAACATTCAAAATAATTAAGTACAAATCATTGTTCTAAATCAAAAACTACAAATTGAACTCAAAATCATAACTATAGATGTTCTTACAATAATAACAAAATATACTTAATAAGTTTTACTATATGTAATTAAATAAAAGCTTCATGCATTGTTACTTTCCATGCCGTTAGTATCTTTGCCTCTTTCTATATTAGGATTATCATCATCTTGGCCCACCTACAAAACAAATTTATAAGAATAATTAGAATTATAAAACTTGAAACTATATACACACATACTATATGAATTCATAAAAAAACTAAATTTCAGAATTAATAACTTGCATTTATAATAAATAAAACTGAGAGTTACAAAAATAACCAACATGTTCAGAGTTATCTGTGACAGTATATGTATATTGTTTGAGTATTAGAAGAGCCATTATGAAGTTGGAAGGCTTCATGCACAATGATGGTGGTAAATTATACAGCATCAAGATTACAGGCCACATACTATATTGAACACTCATTGTTCTGAATTGGTTAAATCTATCACTTGCTAAACTAAGGCGTACATTGCGAGTTTCAGATGCAAACTCGTAATTGAAGCTGTTTAACACTTGCCAAGTCTCAGCATCAGCCGGATGTCTTAATTTACCATCCTTTATGCGCTCCTCTTCATGCCATCTTATTAACTCAGCAGTTTTTGAACACATGAATAGCCGTTGGAGCCTTTTTTTAATGGGAAAATGACGCAATTTCTTTTTAGCAATTTTCTTAGCTTTTGGTAGTGAAATATCTTCATGTGCATTGTCTTTCTTTATGTTGTTATCTTCATCAGTAATCTATCGATATTCACCACATATATGACAGAAATTTGAGTCTGCATGTTCCTTCCAAAATAACATGCAATCGTTTTTGCAAGCATTAATTTTTTTCGAATCTAGCCCCAATCCTCGCATTATACTACGAGTCTGATTAAAACTTTTTGGAATTGTTTTTACATTTGGAAATGCCTCATTTAGAAACTCCAGCATTGCAGTGAAGGACACATTGGACCATCCATGAAGACACTTTATAAGGAACATTCTAACAATAAAGGTAAGTTTTGTTATTGGAGCTCCAGGATATAATTCATGTTCACAATCTTTTAGCAGGCTCTGAAGCTTCTCCAAATCATTATCCAACTCATGATCAATGCCATCAGAATTGTTTCCATCTTCGTCTCTCTCAAGATGTTCATAGATGCAAGGATATGCATCATATAACATCTCCTCAATATTATTATCCAAGAGGGATCTATTTTCCGTATGATCTTCTCTACCATCTGAAAATTCAGTATTATAAGATCCTATACCCTCTCCATGGAAACGCCAATTCTTATATGTTGGATCAATACATTTAATTATTAAATGACTATACACATGCTTTCCACTTTGCCATGCACAATTGTTGCACTCTTTACATGGGCATAAAATGTATCCTTCTTAAGTTGTATTAGTCAGAGCAAAATTCAGGAAACTTAAAACTCCATCAATATATTTTTGGGTGGTTCTATCACAATGCATCCAATTTTTGTCCATTTCTTTTTAGACTTTTATCTGTAAATTAAAAATAATGAAAATTAAAAATATGTCAGTGATTACATTAAGTAGGACAAAGTGATACATTAAAAAAAAACTTATTACATTATGATTTAAAAATACTTAATTATTTAGTAAAAAACTAGAAGTAAACTAACATTTGTAAAATATCAAGTATTATAATTGATCATAGAACTACTTATTTTTCATAATCTTGAACCTATTACAGGAAGTAGCATTAAACTTGGCCTATAATTTTCTTTAGAATATGCATTATAGGGATTTATAAACAGAAAAATTATGTGTATATGTGAACCCCTTGCCTTATGTTATTACAAGGCCAGGTTCTGTAAGCAGCTTTCCAACACAACAAGGTTCTCGTGCTATCACCTTACTTCTTACCTTTAAAACTAGTACAATTACAATATACTAGATAATTAAATCACTGCTATTCGAGAGAACCAAAGAATAATAACACACTGCATTAAATAAATAAAAATTGGTTTCAACACCCATGTTACTATCTACAACCACTGCAATCCATTAAATAGTTGGTATTTTAACCTTGACTTCACTGAAGTTAGTTATCAAAGGAGATGGTAATCATGATATTCTAAAGGCAAATAGTTGTGAAAGCAATAATGTGTTTCCAATTAAGTTTTGCTTTGGGGAATTAGTAACAGGTTATCAATAAGAAAGAAGGAAAAAATACGAATCAATAAGAGCATCATATCAAAATGTTGTGGATAACTAAGCTAATTCAATGCAACATCTCTACCACCTAAAATTCCACATCTCAAACTTGTGTAATGATACCAAAGAGGTTAATAATATAAAATGAGGAAAGTGACTATTATATTAATAGTATAAATTAAATTTTAGATTGAAGAATTAGAGAATAAATAATTTTAGACAAAGACTTTTTCAACTTAATCTACTATTTGATGTTCTAATCTACTATTTGATATTTAAAAGAACTACAAACTAGTTGTTTGGGAAACAAAAAAGAATTTCAAATAAATTGTATCTAATTCAGTTAAATAATATTATGCTCAAAGGAAAAAAAAGTCTTTTTTTATTCTTTCTGCTTATGCCAAAAATATGGAATAAATTGAATCAATTAGAATATATTTTTTAATTTGAAAAGAAAATAGTTCACATAAACTAAAATTTTTCTATAAGAAGAAATAGTATACATATGGAATAAATTGAATCAACTAGAATATATTCTTTAATTTGAAAAGAAAATAGTTCACATAAACTTAATCGTTTCTTTAAACCATACTGCCACTCGCCCATGATAATTATGGAGTATTACCCTAGGTCTTGCTACTATACATATGTTTGTCGAGTTTTTGTTGTACATTAGCTGCTATAGCAATATTTAGCTATATATAGCAGTTACAGTTTTAACTGTGAATCGATGGGTGGCGGGGCCAATCTCTTTCTTCTAACAAAAGTGGATATCCATTGGTCAAGCACTAAATATTTTCCTTTTTCTTTTCATGACTTATATTTTCTTATTTTTTTCCTTTTTTTCTTTTTTCTGCATATTTTCGTGCCCGCAATAAGAGTTGGTTATCAAATTAAAATAGCATACATATTAAAATAGTATACATACTGGAGTGGAGGCGAGGCGGCGGGGCGATGCAGACGGAGCAGAGGCGAGCGGAGGCGGGCCGGAGGCGGACTGCAGTGGAGGCGGGGTGGCGGGGCGATGCAGACGGAGCAGAGGCGGGGCGGAGGGGGGCCGGAGGCGGACTGCAGTGGAGGCGGGGCGGCGGGGCGATGCAGTCGGAGCGGAGGCGGGCGGAGGCGGGCGGGAGGCAGGGCTGGACACGGAGCGGAGGTGGGGCGGCGGGGCAAAGCAGACGGACCGGAGGCGGACCGGAGGCGGGGCTGGACACGGAGCGGAGGCGGGGCAGTTTTGGATGCACGGAAATTTCAGGGAGAGAGATAAAACGGGAATTAGGGGGGAGAGAAAACGTCGTGGGGGATATAAACCTATTTATTTATAATAAATAAGTTTTTCAATTTTAAATAATATTAAAAGTTTAGTTTTTAAATACTAATATCTCATGTTAAAATATAAGTTAATTAGCTTACATAGAAAGTTAACTTATTTATGTTTAAAAATATTTCTTAAAAAACAAAAATACTATTACATATTATATATTTCTAAAACATATATAACATATTTGAAGAATTGAAACCTACATCTATTTAAAATAAAATTATATATATATATATATATATATATATATATATATATATATATATATATATATATATATATATATATATATATATATATATATATATATATATATATATATATATATATATATATATATATATATATATATATATATATATATATATATATATATATATATATATATATATATATATATATATATATATATATGTATGTATGTATATAAACATATAGATTTATACTTCATCTTGAAGATGTTGAGTAAGTTTTATTTAATATTGAGTGAAAATTCCTACAGATTAACAAGTATCTGGAAAAAATAATTCATACTCTATGTTTGAAACCAAGTAAATTCTTATATTTAACCACATGCATGGGAGCAAAGTTTTTAATTAGAGTTGTGATATTAGTAATGTGAATTAGATATATTTTATGCACAAATAGTGCATTCTCAGTTGGTGAGAAAACTTAATTATTTTAAAATATATATATAATATTTATACTTTCGATATTTTTTTCTCTTTTAAAAATGATGCACAAGAAAAATAAAAAATTGAAAAAAATACAAAATAAAGGAATAATTTATGTTAAATATTTTTTATTTCACAATTTTTTTATTTCTAATTATATGGTTAAATGGATAAACTAACGACTAAATTTTATGTATATGTAAAGTTATCGTAAATATCACTACATGTTATATTAGCGATATATGATTCTAAATTAAACTTCAGTAGTACAAAAATTATATATATATATATATATATATATATATATATATATATATATATATATATATATATATATATATGCTTAATTAATAAATAATTTTTTTTATTTTTGGATAATCAAATTATTTCTGAATATTTTATTTAGCAACACTTTTTGAACCCGTTGTATATGAAACGTTGCAGATGATTGAATTTATTGTTACAGTTATGTTGACCATCATTAAATTTTAATATTTAGAAACGATTCTTAAAACGTTGCATCAAAATTGTTACAAAAAAATAATACTTTGTAACAATTCTTTAAGCCGTTACAAAATAATTATTTAGTAACAACTAAATATGCGTTGCAACATAAACGTGACAAATAAGCTATCTTTTGCAACATTTTCTAAAAATATTGTAAAATATAATATATCGAAACGATTTTAGAAGAGTTACATAGTAACCATTGCAAAATAAAGATCTATTGTAACGGTTAATTTAAGTATTACTAAATATATTATATTACAATAGTTTTAAAACTATTACTAAAACCATTCCCAAAAACCCCTTTTCTTGTAACAATTGTTTAAATCGTTACAAAATAATCATTTAGTAACAGCTAAAAAAACGTTGCAACATAAACATGACAAATAAGCTATCTTTTACAACATTTGTTTAAACATATTGTAAAATATAATATATCGAAATGGTGTAAGAAGAGTTACATAGTAACTATTGCAAAATAAAGATCTATTGTAACGGTTAATTTAAGTATTACTAAATGTATTATATGATAATGGTTTTAAAACTGTTGTACGATAACTGTTGTACGTTCCCAACAATATTGTTGGGGAGAATGTCAGGTCCAACCGGAGTATGATGGGTCTAAACACAAAACTGAAAACCAGTCTGATCCAAAAACTTAAACTGTCATATAGAGACCTCAACTCTGTATTTAAACTCATATATTTTCTTTGTCCTATCCAATTTGGGACTATACTCACATATGAACAACTACAATCTCCTTCTTCATTATGAGTATGTCAACTTTAACTTTCGTATACCTACTTATTGCGAAAAGCAGATATCTTATTCATACAAATAGACACCCAAAATAGTGTCATACAAGAACTAATGACAGAGAATAAAAAAAATAATGCAAATAAGAGAAAATACAAAATTTAACGAGATTCGGTAAATGTTACCTACGTCATCGGGCACCAACGATCAATCCACTATCACCAAATTTGAAATTACAACGATCTCTAATAAATTGAAAACTCCCCCACGAATAGGAGAATTTTTTCAAAATCCAAAAAATCCAAAATTACAACTTGAAAATTTTTAAATCTGAAAACATCCCAAAATAAAACATGTTTTCTGAGAACAATTTTATAAATAATTAATTATTTTTGGGATATTAAAAACCAAAAACCCAATGCCCTATTTATAGGATTCATTAGTAGTATCTCCTTAGCTCCCAACCAATGTGGAACTAATAAAACCACACCCAAATTTAACAATCTCCATCTTGGCGAATAAGACCCATATCATCAGGACCTCCAAACTAAGATTTTCAAACTGTCAAAATATTGACCAAATCCAAACAATACTTGAATTTGGTCGAAGTCACTACGTTCGTCAACATATCGCAGGATTATCTACAGTTCCAATCTTATGAAGTAGTATTTTCTCGTCTTCAATAATTTTCCACACAAAGTGATATCTAACGTCGATATATTTTGTCCGTGCATAATAGACTTAGTTCTTTACCAAGTGAATTGCACTCTAGCTGTCACAATATACAGTAATCTGTTTCTGAATAACCCCCAAGTCTTTAAGCAACCACTGTATTGCCTCATTTGTTGTCTTTATAACTGTCATATACTCTGCTTTTGTTGTAGACAGAGCAACGTGGACTACAAAATAGATCTCCAACTCACTGGTATTTTAGTAAGAGTAAACACATAAGTAGTAGTTGATCGATATTTATCCAAATCATCTGTATCGTCAAAATCAACATATCCAACCATACACTGACCAAGAGTATCATCACCCTCAAATACCAAATTAACATCAACGGTGTTCAGAAGATACCGTAGAATCCACTTTACAGCCTACTAATGTTCTTTTCAGGATCATGCATATAGCTACTCACAACGCCAACTGCTTGTGAAATGTCAGGTCTCGTACACACTATAGTATATATTAAGTTACCAACTACATTTGAATAAGAAACCATTGATATATGTTCACGTTCATCATCAGTGTTAGGAGATAAAACTGCACTTAACTTGAAATGTGATGCAGGTGGGATAATAACATGTTTTGATTGTTCTATAGTTCCAAAACGCTATAGCATCTTTAGATATTGTTTCTGAAACAACTAAACATTACCTCTCTTTTGATCTCTACTTATCTCCATGCCGATAATTTTTTTAGCTTCACCTAAATCTTTCATTTCAAACTCTTGATTTAACTGAGTTTTCAACTTTTCAATCTCTTCTTGGCTCTTCGAAGCTATCAGCATATCATCCATATACAGGAGTAGATAAATGAAAGACTCATCATGTAGCTTGCGAAAATACACACAGTGATCAAATTTGCTTCTAGTGTACTTCAACCCTGTCATAAACCGATCAAATTGCTTGTACCACTGCCTCGAAGATTGCTTCAATCTGTACAACGATTTCTTCAATTTGCAAATCTAATTTTCTTTTTCAGCAACCTTGAATCCATCTGGCTAAACCATATAGATTTTCTCTTCCAAATCACCATGTGAAAATGCAGTTTTCACATAAACTTGAACTAATTCCAAATCAAACTGTGTTACTAAGTCTAACAGAATCCGATGGAAAAATGTTTAACGACTGGAGAAAATACCTCATTATAATCAACTCATTCCTTCCGAGTATAACCTTTGGCTACTAATCTTGTCTTGTAGCGGACATCATTTTTATGAGGAAATCCTTCTTTCTTTGCAAATACCCATTTGCATCCAATTGCCTTTTTATCTTTAGATAGTTGAACTAACTCCCAAGTTTGATTCTTCTGAAGAGACTCCATCTCTTCATCCATTGCTCTCTTCCACTCCTCATCTTCTAAATTTCTAATTACTTCTCTATATGTGGAAGGAATATCGTCTTCAATTGGAAGTGCATAAGCCACCACTGTATCAAGAAAACGAGCAGGTTTCTTAATTTCTTAACGTGGCATATCATGTGCAATTGGGCTTGGCTGCTGTGCAGGTTCTTGGATTGAAACATCTTCCTCTTTTTCTTTATCCTCCTCTACCACTGAACTGTCGATATAAACTGGGTCAACTCTGGATTTTTCAAACTCTATCTATTGCGGAGCACTCTCCATCTGCTGCTGAATATTACTGGTCTTCTTCTATTTTTCAAAATTACTAAATGTCACTTTTTTCAACATGGCAGATTCATCAAAAGTAACATCCCTGTTAGAAATAATTTTCTTCGAATTTGGATACCAAAGGCAATATCTTTTCACAACCAAGCTTATTCTCATGAACAATGCTTTCTTAGCTCTCGGATCCAACTTAGATTTCTTCATATAATAATAAGCAGTGGAACCAAACACATGTAACGAATTATAATCATAAGCAGATTTTCCAGACCATATCTCAGTCGGCGTCTTACCTTAAATCGTAACTGATGGTAATCGATTAATGAGATGACACACATAAGTTACTGCCTCGCCCAAAATCCATTACTTAACCCAGCTTTAAGCAATATATACCGAACCTTCTCCAGTAAAGTCCAGTTCATGCGTTCTGCTACCCTATTTTGCTGTGGTGAATATGTGTTGGTGAAATATCAAACAATATCTTCATCATGACAAACTTTTAGAAACGGATCACTTTTACACTCACCGCTATTGTCTGATCTGAGCTTCTTTATCTTCCTTCATATCTGAGTCTCAATTATCTTTTTTCATTTCAAAAAAAATTCCAATACTTCATCTTCACTCTTCATCAGATACACCCAAACTCTTCTAAAGTAATTATCAACAAAACTAATAAAGTAATGCATACCTCCGAAAGAAGATGTTCTAGTAGGCCCCCAAATATCAGAGTGAAGATACTCCAAAATATCTTTAGTATTATGGATAGCAGTACCAAACCTCGCTCTTATCATCTTTTCCATGACACAATACTCACAGAAATCCAATTTACAAGTTTTTGCACTTTTTAGTAAGCCTTTCTTCACTAAATTCTGCAAAGTTCACATACATGCATGACCAAGTCGCATGTGCCACAACATGTTTCTGCATATGTATCATCTTCAGAGACTGTAGCCGCTAATCCAATAACTATATTACCCTGAAAGTAATATAAGTTATTCTTTCTCATATTTTTCATCACCACAAGTACGCCTAAAGTGACTCTGAGAATTTTATCTTGGATAGATATAGCAAAACCTTTTGTTTTTATCTCTCCTAAAGAGATGAGATTTTTCTTCAAATCCGGTACACACCGAACATCTATCAAAACTCTGATTGATCCATTTGATTTTTTAAACGGATTGAACATATATCAGTTGTCTTGCAAGAGCTGTCGTTGTCCATGAAAACAACTTCTCCATCAAACTCTTCAAATTTGATGAACCACTTCTTATGATGACACATATGATAGGCACATCTAGAAACTAAAATCCACTCATCAGAATGAAAAACTGAAGGTAGACCAACAAATGCATCAGAATCAACCTTATCCTTATCATTCTTCTTCAACTTTAGACAATCTTTCTTACGATATCCTTTCTTATAACAAAAAACACATTCATCTTTATTAAGTCTGTCTCTTGACTGGGAGCTATCTCTCCGTTTGGATTTACGATTCTGAGATCGGCTTTTGGCAGCATACGCCTCAGTTGTATTGTACTATACTCTTTCTGATCTTTCTTCCTGATTTCACAATTGTACAATATATTGTATATTTCATCAAATGTCACTTTATCCTTACCACGAATGAGAGTAGTGATAAGGTGATTATACTCATCAGGAAGAGATGCCAACAATAATAAAACATGATCTTCACCTTCAACAGTCACATCCAAATTTAACAAATCTGCTATTAATTTATTAAAAGCAGCAATGCGATCATTGATAGATGTACCTGGTTGACACTAGAAGCGGAACAATTTCTTCTTCAAATAGAGTCGATTCTCATTGCTCTTTTTCATAAACTTGTTCTCCAACTCATTCCACATCTTACTTGCAGACGTCTCTCTCATGAATGGATACTTCTGCTCCCTTATGAGATAAGATCGAATGGTACCACATGCTTGGCGATTGATTCTTTCCTATTCTTTATCGGTCATCTTCTCTGACTTCTCGTCTTCCAAAACAACATCTAACTCTTACTGATAAAGAATATCAAAAACATTGCACTACCACATACCGAAGTTGTTACGGCCATCAAACTTCTCAACTTCGAATTTTGCATTAGTTACGTAATCTTAGCTGGTGTAAATGAAGAAGTCTCTGTTATTTTTCAATAATTTTTCTATACTAAGGTCGAACCTTCGGCTCTGATACCACTTGTTAGGGAGAAACGTCGAGTCCAATCGGACGTATGATGGGCCTAAATACAAAACTGAGAAGCAGTCTAATCTAAAAACTGAAACTATTAGGTAGAAGCTCAAACTTTATACTTAAACTCATAGACTTTCTTTATGCTATCCTATATGGGTCTATACTCACATATAAACAACTAACATTTACTGCCTTATGTGATCACGTGTGTGTGGCATGTTGTTGCGCCTGAGGTTCCCCCACCCTCCGATGAGGTCGTTGGCAGTGTCCACCTTAGCGCTTTCTCAGCTGGGTGACTATGAGAGAAGGACCGTGTAGGAAAAAGATAGAGAGAAGAGGAATGAGATGAAAAGTAGAAGAAATGATGAGAGCTAAAACATCGGGATAAAATTATCCTTTAATATCACGTGTGTCTTACATGCGATCACTCCAAACGGTTTTCAAACTTCGTTTGCTCTCCTAGGGGCCTAAGTGAACTCATACTTCAGGAGTCCGAGTACAATTAACTATATAAAATAAATAATAAATGGGGAAGAAAAGACAAGAAATCTTAAACAAGGGAGTTTCGTGCATATTTCCGCTCATACAAATAGAAAGCTTTTGGGTGGGGGATTTGTAAAATGCCCAAAAATAAAGCCAAACTAATTAGTGGCCGGTGACGTGGCACATGCACGCACCTCCATCCAAACGATCCCGGTTCTGTGGTCCTCTCTCTCCCCCTCTCTCTCCCCTCCATTTTTTTTTCTGTCTAAGTTACGTTCCCTACTCTCTCTCTCTCTAAAAGACAAAAAAGATTAAAAAAAAAATATCTTCTCTCTCGAGTCCGGTCACCGCTTCCCTTCCCTTCCCGCTCACCTTCGTTGCTCCGTCCGATCGACGAAGGGGAGGATGTCTCTGGGAAAGAGGCCGCGGGCACCTTCGTCGGTGATGATGAAGCGGACCACCAGCCTGGCCAACCTCGCCCCCGGCCTTGTCAGGTCGGATCCCACCCCGGATCCGAACCCGAGGGAACGGCGGAGGCCGGCGCTTGAGGAGTACCTCGCTCGGCCGGCGGAGGAGCTGATGACGGCGGTCGAGGTGGCGGAGTTCCTGAGGGCCTGCGGGATTTGTAAGCGCAACCTCGGACCCGGAAGAGACACCTTCATTTATAGGTAAAGTCACCGACAATCTGATCTTTTAGGTTAATTTTGGTGTAATTTTTTTAATTTGATGAGGAAATTTAGAATCCAATTTGGATATTATTTTATAGAAAAAAAAAATGAAATAAGACGGTGAAAAAAAAAATCCAATATTTATAATTTCTGGATTTTTTTTATATGGGGAAATTAAGATATAGGCATTTAGTTTACTTATTGTTTTGTTGTGTATCTTTTGCAAGTAAATAGAAAATTTGAGATACCCTATTTATTTGTTCTAGCTCAAGTCTTTTTCTATTCTTTTTTAGAAAAAAAGAAAACAAATTTCATTAATTATCAGTTTCAGGTAATTTTATGCTTTGGGAAGAGAAAAGAACTATTTCATTAACTGTTAAAGCAAGTAATTATAATAAATAACTTTTTGGTTGCATTTATTGGTCGGATTTGATGTATATAACTAGATATCATTTGTTTCTGTCATAATTATTGTATATTTGTTGGAGGATAGAGTGAACTAGATTTATTAGGATGAACATGACCGCCGACTCCTATCCCTTAAATAGGTCGGAGTCGAAATCGGAGTTTCGTTAGAAAAAATTTTGGACGGCGGTAGGAGTTTTCTACTCTTAGATCTGATCAGAAAATTCCAATTTTTTACTGTTCAACCAACTGAATATTAAAAGACGAACTCTACCGCCGACTCTGGCAACTTCGTCGGACTTTGACCGAAATTGATCAGAGTTCGGTTGGAAAAATTTTCCAGCAACGGTCGGAGCTTTCTACTCTTGGATCCAATCGTAAAACTCCTATCTCCGACCGACCGATCGACCGACTGAATATCCCTAAGTTTTATTTTCCTCTTTGGGCTTATTTCTGACTTTGTTTGGTTGGTGTTTGGTGGAGGGTATTATATGTTTTAAGCAATGTTTCAAACTTCATATGAGAATAAAATGTTTCATATATGTCATTAACAGTTATGAGGTATCCGATGCAATATAAACCAAGCCCATGGTTTCAATATCGGTTGATACGAATATTGGATTTTGAGATATCCAAAACAAATAGTTGCTATAATACCACTCCTAATATTGCCAAATATAGTTGCCAATAGTTTCAATATCACCCCTTTGATGTGCCCAATATTGTGACTTATAGAACCATCGAACTGCAGCTGTTACCTGATTCCAAGATTTTGAGCCTTGCTTTAGCCTTTAAAAATGGGTACTAATATATCCACAATTTCCGATATTCCTGATACGGTGCATCTAATATCTTGGATACCATAATTCATAAGCTGATATCAATACAAGTTATGGTATTTTTTTGTTCTTACCTTACTTGAATTATATCAAAAGAAAAAAAGTTATATAATTGAACAAGGTCCACGGTATCTGTGCATACAGCTCCAGGGTGATATATCCTACGTTAGGGTTTCAGTCAAACCAGGTTATGTGATGACCATATACCTTCTACATAGTGGTTGTCTCCAAAAAAAAAAAAAAAAAAACCCTCTCATATAGCTAACTGGTCAACTTTGCAAAGTTTGGTCCATGAATTTTTTGTTAATTCAGGTTTTGAAGGTAAGCAATCATCAAAATTTCTCACTTGGATGAAAAACTTAGCTAATCGAGAAGTTTTTTAAAGGAGGTTATCGACACTTTATCCTAGCACCTTATTAAAGTTTTTTCACGCCGCTCTATATATCTCTATTCTTTGAGCCTTTAAATATTCTAAATTTTCTCTAGTCTCTTGCTAGTCCTTTGAAAAAAAAAAAATTCCCCAAATTTTTGCTGAGCAAACATCTTTCTGAATACCTTGTTATGACATGTTTTTCTTGCATTGTTAAGTTTTTGTACATACAGGTCCTTTAGTCAATATGTATTCAATTACAGTGACTTGTTCACTCCCAGGATTGGAAAAGGGAAAAAAAAAAAAAAAATTAAGTTAGCTTGGTTGATTTCTGATCCATATGCAATGCTTGGGTGAAAATATCTATAATATGGCTTAGAATTTTATTTTGCTTTGCTGGTCTAATTTTATCCCGTTCACGCCGGATAATTGCTCAAGTAGACATTGTAGGTGAGAGAAAAAGAACATATTCACGATTTGACAAAAAATTTCCTTCATTACTTGTTACTCAGAATTGGCATTGTCTTCTTGCCTATTATTTCTTGTTCTTACTCATGGTATCAAGTATCAAGAATACTTTTTCTTGGTTATGGTTTTCCCCTTCAAATTTTTATCCTTAGCTTATATTGATTGCTCCTCGGAGATGATTCCTCTGTCTAGATCTTTCCGAGTATGTAGAAACCTTGAAGCTTAAAGCCCTATTGTCTTGCATATACTTGGTGTTGTTGAAAATAGAAGATTCTGGGTCAAAAATACTTGTTTCCTACTGTTTCTTAGGTCAGTTACTGGTATCAGGCTTAAAAACCCAGTACTTTAATTTAAAGTTTGACACCGATTTTTTTGGTATCAGGCTTTGTAGCTCTCTTCATTTAGGCAAAGGATTTTTTTTTTGTATTTTTTTTTTTTTTCTCTATTTGGGCCTATTACTCTTTGGGTTATATCAATGATTTGAAGTTGGACTTGCATCTTCATTTGAACTTCATAGTCACCGGCAATTGTTCTTACTCAAAATTCTCATACGCAACTCTCCTGTCCTACAGGGGAGATGCAGCCTTCTGCAGCTTGGAGTGCCGTGAGAAACAGATGAAGATTGACGTGCTGAAAGAGAAATACTCACAGATGTTGAGGAAGTCCAACACCCCACCACCAAAAGCAAGGCGCAAAGCCTCAGGAAGTAGTAAAACTGTGGCGGCTGCTTGAACTGGATGCTTCTCGTATGTAAAATGCGACAAGGTGAAGCAAACTAGATATAGATGTATTTTCGTAATTCCATTATCATTATCGTTTGGCCTATATTCTTTTTTTTTTTTTTTTTTTTTTCCGTCGTTGGTCATGAGCTTCTTGCCTTGTTATCACCTATTTATCATCGGACGAGGTTTTAGTGAAAAAAAAAACAGTTTGAATCAGTTGATGAGGATGAGGATCAATTTGGTGGTGATTTACAAAGTGCATTGAGTGATGTCCTATGCAGGCACCACAATGAAAAGGAGAGGCACTGACTTTATGCTTGTGGCATTATTCTCACAAAGCAATGAGGTTCATGCTCAGAGGATTACTTAATAATTCGATAGTTGTCACTTGTTTCGATATTTGCAACAATAAGAGTGTGTTTGTTTGCATGGAACTAGAAAGGAAGTAGTAGAAGTAAAATTACTTCTACTATTTTATATGTTTGTTTGCACAGAAAGTAAAGTGAAAGTTACTTGGCATCTTTACTTTTTAATTTTATTTCACATTAATTTTGAGTGATTTTGAGTGGAAGTAGAGTTAGAAATAAAAAGTAATAATATTTTATTATTTTGTGTCTTTTTATCTTTTTCTTTATTTCAAAAAAAAAAAATATTTTATTTCTCTTCCATGTCTTTTCTCTTTCAAAAAGTAAAAAAATAAATATTAGATATATGAAATATAATATTTCCATCTTATTATTTTTTAAAGTTATTTTTAATTTTCTTTCTTTGTTCGACTGCTTCCAAACATCCAAACACACTTTAAGTAACAAGATACATCTCTTCTTAAGTGAAAGAAAGACCGTTTTTTTTTTTTTGGATTTGAATCTAGACTTCCAACAATGCAATCACAATCGCTCATTATCTAAGCTATGGATAAAATGTATAGGAAATTTCTTCAGATAAAAGAGTGGATAAATGATCTTTTGAGAACGATAAAGGAGTGATAAATGATCGTTTGCGAACATTGAAACGAAGAACTTTCTTTGAGAAAAAGAATTGGACTCGAACTAGCAAGATATGCATTTAGATTTAGCCTTTTTAGCGTAACTTTTACTACTGGGTTTATTGCCACCTAAACAACAACACCAACAACTAAGCCTTTTTATTCCAAATACTTGGGTGGACTATACGAATCAAAAGAGAATCACGTCAGATCGATTATGTTGGTAATCTTTTTCCATTCATTCCTATCAAGCAATATCTCTTCATTTAAACCTTTAAAATCCATAGCTTTTCGTATCACTTCCATCTATATTTTCTTCAATTTTCCCTTCGCTCTTTTAACTCGTCCTAAATTGATAAGCTCCCCTCATCAAACTGGTGTACTTGTAGGTTTATGTTGCACATGACCAAACCATTGTAAGTGAGGTTTATGTTGCACATGACCAAACCATTGTAAGTGATTTTCTCGCATCCAATGGGGGTTACACCTACCCTAGCACGAATATTTCATTTCTCACTTTATCTCTCCTAGTGTTGTCGCATATCCAACAAAGCATACATATCTCTGTTACACTTATATTCTGTGAATGATGTTTCTTTATAACCCAATATTCCGTACCATATAATAAAACTGACCTAATAACAAGATTTATCTCTCCTAGTATTGCTACTTATTTAGAATAAATAAATGGATTGAATTAAATAAAGGTATTTAATAACTACGTTTTGTTTGTGTTTATTTATTTAAGAATTAAGCCATAGTCTGACTATCCCAAAAAAAAAAAAAAAACTTGTATATATATTTGCAGGATTGACCATGAACCTTCCTCTCGAAACAGGACAATGACTTGCAGTTTCAAGAGCTTACCAATCAAAATTGCTTGTGTAGTTAATAATTGATGCATACATGGACGAATTTTTTATTTATTTATTTATTCTTTTGGAGGAGTGCTAGTTTATTAGGAGGGTTTGATGGAAGGGAGGGGTCGAGGGCGCACGAAGGTTATATGATTATTTCACTTTATTTGCTACTCTCATGTATGAACACGTTCCACTTTAGAAAGGAGGGCACTAACTTTAAACTAATGGCACATCCACCATGTAAAAATCTAAGGGAGGCTGGAGTTGGGCATCAAGAAAGAAATGATTAGGTATTTAATCCCTTTCTTGGCTCCATCAAAGGCAAGTTGTTCTTTTGGTAGGATATTGCAGTGTTTGTGTGGGTCTTTAATGCCCCACCGCCTTTTGATTAGCCGTGCCAACTGGGTAAGGCGGCCCGTCGGCACACCTGACCGTGCATGTGCAGGCTTGAGGAGGCCCAATTGCAATGGAAAAGTGTGCCAGGCATGGGCCCCTGTAGGTAGGACACCAGCCCATTTGGACACAGGCACGATCCAGTAGGGATTGGTCCCATCGGGAGCTTCTAAAGGGGCACAACTTTTTTCCTAGTGAGCCCAGGTAATAACTCTAAAAAAATAACAAATTTACCCTTAAAAAACTTTCCCATTTTGCCCTTCCTCGTTCTCCCGCTCCAGCGCTCCGCTCCCGCTTGCGCTCGCGCTCCCCGTTCGGACTGTCAGTCCGAACGGGGCCTTCCCTGTTCGGATTGGGAGTCCGAACGGGTCCGGACCGTTCGGACTCTCAGTCCGAACGGGAACGCCCCGTTCGGACTGTCAGTCCGAACAGACCAGTCCTGTTCGGACTCACAGTCCGAGCAGGTCTCCCTTGTTCGGACTGTCAGTCCGGACAGGGTTTGATTCGATCTGCTATTCCGGACACCTCACCCACTCTATTTATATAATAAACTGATATATCATTAGTTTATCCAATTCAACGTCACTTTACGGACTTATATTAACAACTAATTATACATTATTACAAAAATATAGTGAATGAAGCAAAATGATACAATGATACACTGATACACCGACACAATGATTCACTAATACAATGATATATGGATAAACTGATTCATCGATACGCCGATACAATGATACACTACAACACCGATACACCGATACACTGATACATCAATATACCGATACAATGATACACTGATACACCGATACAATGATATTCCTGATATACAAATGCAATGATACTCCTGATACACCGATACACCGATACAATGATACACTGATACACCGATACAATGATACAATAACCGATACAATAATATAGTGAAGATTATAAATAAGGTCCCCTACGTATAAAACAAACAAGATCTCGTACAAATTAAAGAAATAAGATCAAAAACAAACGTAGTGTATATATTCCCCGAACAAAAAGCAAATAATAGGGTTCATTACAAACAAAAACCATATATTCTACAAATTCTTCAAAATGTTTAAAAAAAACAATTACACCGGTCACTTGAAATTCCTTACAACATCTATATCAATACACAACTAATATAATCTAATCACTGTCTCCTTGTTTGAAAAAACAACTAATATAATCTAATTGGGTGCATCAGGAAAGCAACGTGCGTCTTGAAACTCTTCAGTACTGATAAATCAACTGGACCTCGGTAATTTAACTCATGAAGATCATCTTGAGAGCCTCCTGCATCAGTATTCTCTTCTTTTAGTCTTGCACTATCATATCTGATCAAATTCGGAGTTTCTATATTTAATTCAGTATCTACGGCCACTTCGATATCTCTCTCGTATCGGGCGTTGGATTTGTGGTCGAGATACTGCTTTCTTCCTCCTTAACGAAGTAGTTGGTCGAATGCGAGAAGATTCTGCCGGATCCATCTATGCAATACAAAGATATTTCTTACAATAATTGATTCGCATAAAAATAGTAAATTTTCTATGTGTAAATAAGTATTAACAAAATATAATTTGCTACAAATATCAGATTTTTTACCTACAAGATAGTGTAATATTAAAATTTAAAGACACTGAAACCGTTCTTTGTTACTTAATCAACAATTAGGATAATACTATTAAAATTCTAAATTAATTAATACATTTTAATATTAACATCTTTAATTAGAATAAAACTATTTTTTCGCATATTTTACAACTACGATTACAATATTATATTTTCTTCATAATTATAATCTAAATATTATAAATCATAATTAACAAAAAAATGTACTCATTTAGAATTTTCACATTCTAAAATATTATCAGACCAAACAAGAAATTCTCAGTTTTCAGAGCAGTCACAGAGCAGATAAGAGTAAACTAAATGTAATAAAATTAAAATTAAATTAAAGGAGACTTACAGTGAGAAATCTGAGACCAACAGAGAGGAAATGAGGCAACGGCGAGTGGGGGACGTGGCAGCAGAGGGGGTTGGGAAGGGCGGCGGCGGGTTTTGAAGGGCGGCGGCGGCGGAGGGAGGGGGGGGTTTGGGAAGGGCGGCAGCGGGGGGGTTGGGAAGGGCGGCGGGGGGGGGTTGGGAAGGAGAAGAGAGCGGCGGGGGGGGGGGGGGGTTGGGAAGGAGAAGAGAGCGGCCGGGGGGGGGGGGTTTGGGAAGGAGAAGAGAGCGGCAGCGGGGGGGGGGGGGGGGGTGGGTTTGGGAAGGAGAAGAGAGGAGAGCAGGAGCGGAGCGCTGGGGGGTGGGTTTGGGAAGGAGAAGAGAGAAGAGAGGAGAGATATAAGTGAAGGGTATTTTGGGAATAAATATGGGCTCACTAAGAAATTCTCTCATTTTCTTAACTTAAACTGGGCTCACTAGGAAATCTGGGCTCACTAGGAAAAATCTTGTGCCCCTTTAGAAGTTCCCGTCCCATCTCTCCTAATAACAAATGCAAAGGGTGGCAATTGGACCATGCGGCCTGTCAGCATGCTAGACCTAGCTCGACTATGGACATGTGCCGAGCACGACCTTCCTGCAAGCAAGCCTGGAACGACCTACCTGTGCACATGCTGGGCACAACCCGCTGCAAGCGAACCTAGGTCGATCAGATCCCTGTCTATGGTGGGGTCGTGCCTGGGCCAAAGAAATGGACCTCAGGTCTATTTCAGCATGAGCGCTCCCATACTTGGACCAGTCCCATGTCTTTCACGGGCACGAATGTGCATTGTCCAATATTATAGCCGTTGGGAGGGTGTTTTCACATATTTTATTTGCATACCATCCAACAGACAAAAGAGCCGTTGGAGCGATGTTTTTTTTTTTTTTAGCAAGAAACCCATGCCATTTGGACTGTTTTTGCTTTTTTTTTTTTTTTCTCACCCTACCCCTGTAAATACCCTCCTATTCCCCCTTCACTTACAAAATCCTCTCCTATCTAATTCTCTCAACTCTCTAACTCTCAAAATTTTTATAAAATTAATGAAAATTCTCAATATCTCGTAACTTTCAAGATTTCAAGGGCTCTCAACAACTCAATGCTCTCAAGATTTCAAGGATCTCAAGTCCAGTCTCTCAAGTCTCAATAATTTCCTCTCCAATCATCTTTAACTTTCAAGTCAAAAGATCTTCACTCAGCTTTCAAGATAGAATTACCAATATTTTTAATTTTGTTCATTTTTTTTTTTACATTTTAAATAGAAAAATATATGTGAACTACTCTGTCAATGGTTCTAGTCATCAAACCGATTCTAGTTTCAATATTTTTTTGACTCCCTCGGGATATGCAAGATTATAGTAACCCTTAGAACACACGTTCTAAATTCTATTTACAGACCACAAAATTATGATTACGCCTCACATTTACAATCCACTGATTACATTGTGTCTTGCCAACCTAATAATATTCTTGGTTCTAGTTTACTACATCCACTTTCTTTAGAACTTTTAAATCTGATATTTAGAAATATTGTAAGAAAAAGTTTAAAATGGTATTAGAAAAGCTAGATACAAAACATATCAAAAAATATATTCATTTCCTAAATATAGAGGAACTGTCATCTAAAGAGGCATCACGAGAAGGCACACCCCTTAGTCAGTCATAATCTATGCAAATTAGTACTTATGGTGATACCCTATGTACATTTAGATATAATCATATTTTAGATAGAGATCATTTAACTTCTTATATTATTCAAGCTGAATTACATTTTAGTATGGCTGAAGATCTCATATTCAGAAAGTATATAAGAACAATGTATAATCCTAAATTTAAGAATGTTCTTAGGAGTACGTATAAATCTGATATTTATAAAATCTTTGAAGAATGAAAACAAAGCTTAATTATTATTTTTTTCTTCTTTGCTTTATAGAATTAAAATTACTTATGATTATTCGAAAGGTCTTAACAACAATCACTAGTTTTGTATTACTGCTTTTTATATTGACCATGATTAGATTTTGTAAAAATGAATAATTGGTTTGATAATTTGATTTTCCTCATATACTACTGCAAATCTTAACCTGTCAATTATGGTAATTATAATACTTTTGGAATTGACAAAAAATTTCGTTTCATTTGACAATGCTAGCGAGCACTGCAGCTATGTACCAAGTATTTAAAAGCCTATTTAAGACATATTTTGAATAGAACATTGTTTCATATTCGTTATGTTTATCATATTATTACTTTATTTGGTTAATTGCAGTAAGATTTCATGTACTATAAATTTGTATAAATTATTATTTTTTAACTTCAAAACTCTCATTTTAATCCCTAAGAAAATAAATGGAGTGAGACTGAGAGACTGGGAGGATAAGACGATTTTGCCCACGTTGTCCTTCTCTCACATCCGCTCACCACCCATCTCACTGCTTCTCTGCCATCGTCTCCTCCTCCTTCCATTCCCTCCTCACTTTCTCCACCCCAAGAGACGTTATCTATGCCTCCCTCAATCTCTCTCGTGTTGCCATCCCCCTCTCTTTCTAAGAGGTCAACAATAATCTTTTCTATCCCAACACTGGCCACATTTTGACCCATCGCCCCTGTACAATGGCAATGGATATAGGACGCAGAGAAAAAAGATAAAAAGAAATAGAGAGAATGAGAGGTGAGCTAGTGGGTGCAAATGCCAATAAAAGTCCATTAAACAATAGGGAAAGTTGTATGTTTTTCTTTGATGGGTAAGTTTTTAATGCATAGTAGTGTGATGGGTTCTGTTGTCTTATGCCAAAGAGGAGAGATTTATTACAGAGCTGGAGAGAGAAAGAAAGAGAGGAAGTGAAAGAAAAGAGAGAGAGATCGAGGAAAGAAAGGAGAGTGGGAAGAGCAAAAGGGAACAGAGTATTGGGTTAAGGTTGAATGTATAAGTGAGGGAAAAGAGGATATTATGGAGTCTATATAAAAATGGTGCAGTTCAATTTATACAAGGATATAAATAATATATAGTTGACAACATTGTTAGAATTTTAGGAACCAAAGTGAGTGTTTTGAAATTAAAGAGTAATAAAATATACTACCCCTAGTCCAGGGGATCTTACCGCAACTAACATTTACTTTATATTTTCAGGATGTACTAATAGTAATAAATGATTTTTTTTATAAAATTTAGAAATATCAAAGTTTTTATGAGAGCTAGTGTCTCTAGAAAGCAGACCTTCAAAAATATTCATTGAACATGATAATAAAACATAAAGTCTTACCTCATGTGTAAGAACCCATTGGAACTCAATATATTATATATTGAGAAATTATCTTCCTTATCAAGATGTACTTAATTTGTTTAGTGATATGAAATTACCGATGTGATATATTTCTAAAGGAGAATTAGATCTTATATCGTATGTTTTACATTTCTTAGAAGTATTTGAGATTGCAACAAAAATTTTCTAGAACATATTATCCAATAATTCATTTATCACTTTATGTTTTAACAAAAATTAATACAATATTCCTATAAGATATAGATAATCCATTTCTTAAAGATATTATCGCTCCCATGAAAGTTAAATTTAATAATTTCAGAGTTTTCCATATTTATTTTACTGTGGGGTTGTTATGAATCCTCGTGCAAAGCTAGTAGACCTTGAATTTTAGTTCTAGGATTTCATAAAAATATGGACTATGTATGATGGTGATATTAGCATTTTAATTTCTAATGTTAAATAATATTTAGATATTATGTATTCTTATATGAAGATCAATATAGAAAAAAGACAACTTACTTTATCATGCAGTCTGATTCATCTAAGGATAAAAACATGAAAAAATAAATTATTTTCTGACGTATTATCAACATTAAAAAATAAAAAATTCACAAATCATTGATGAAGTGTCACTATTATATGGATTGTATTGGAGCTCTTACAAATAAGTCGGAACAATATGAGGATTTTTTTTATATTTTATCATGATAGAAATCATAGGAAAAAATATATCATGTACTTTTTATGTTGGTTAGTAATATACTAACTCCATCCGTGTTTACAATAGCATGAAGTCTGTTTTTAGTGCAAGTGGTCGAGTACTGACATAGTGAACATTGGAGATATTTGTCTATTTAAATGACTAGCTGGATATAAACAATAAAAACTAAGATCAAGCATTTGATGTCGAGATGGTAGTATCCCCATTAATATTAGTTACAGCAGGAAGGAAAGAGGGTTCAATATCCTATTTGAGAACCTAGTTACCTAGTATCTAATTATGAATGAAGGCGCTAAAAATTATTGTAATTTATTTATGTTTTATTTTTCAATATCTCACTAATAAAACTTAGATATTAATTTGGAGAACAAATTAATAGTGATTGTTAGGATCCTCTTCCCTCTTTTCAGGGTTCGTTGGATGTTCCAATTATTTTTTATATAGGCAAATGTATTATTTCTATAATTCTATATGCAATAAAATTATCCATTCTATGATTCACTATTATAATTTATCCAATTTATAGAGCTAAATATTATCAAATTTTACTAATTTTCAAGTTAAGATTTTTATATTTTTCATATTTTAAAAAATTCATGTTTTTTTTATACATTAAAGAATTTTAGATATTTTTAAGGATTTTCTTTAATTTGTAAAATTTTAAATTTTTTTAAGACTGGCCTAGATAGCATGAGTCTGGTCTGGCTCACTTGGGGTAGGCTAGCAGTCTGTACTCGGGTCTATGCAGTTGGCACAAGACTGGGCCTAGGCCAGCCTGCCAACCCTCCTACAGAGTGGACCATATCATGTGTGGCCTGCTCCAGGTTCGCCTGTGCCCAAGTCTGGTCATGCCGGACCAACCCATTTGTCAAGTCTATGTTTGATATTCTTAGAAATTTTTTGATCTTATTATCCATGAAAAAAAATATAATTATTGAAGGCAGGTATTTCCAACTAGATTGGTTGAGTCAATTTTATGATTAAACAATATATAAACTTGAAACAGATTTAGGACAAGATTAAATATGTGAGAACAAGTTGTCAAGATAAGGAATCATGCAGAATAACAAGAAGAGAAATCGTTACGTAGCAAAAAGCAAAGAAGTAGATAGAGTAGAAATAAAAGTAAATAGACATGTAAACAAGGATTTGATAATGTTTGTTCAGATAGATCTCGACCTATATTCTCGGTGGAAGGTCAACAAACTGACTTATTCTAGAAATATAAAAACAAAGTCTTAACAGGAAGAGAAATCGTTACGTAGCAAAAAGCAAAGAAGTAGATAGAGTAGAAATAAAAGTAAATAGACATATAAACAAGGATTTGATAATGTTTGTTCAGATAGATCTCAACCTATATTCTCGGTGGAAGGTCAACAAACTGACTTATTCTAGAAATATAAAAACAAAGTCTTTTATAACTCTTTATTTCTGAAGTTGCAAGCTCTCGAATACTAAAAAAGTGTCTTATTTTAGATTCTTCGTACCCTCTCCTTGGGTGGTGGTGGGGGGGGGGGGGGGGGGGGGGGGGGGGGTGCATACATGTTTTTTTTGTAGTTGCAAATTAGAACCGTAGTTGAACTTAAATTATCTTGTTTTAGATTTGATTATTTTAAAGATAGGTTATCTTATGCTTGTAGAACTAATATATAGTGTTGATTTTTCGTAATTGGAGTGAGATAAAGTTTAAGTAGTAGTTCGTCTGTTAATAGAAGTGATTATACGATGGACACAATATTATTTTCAATCTTTATTTGGGTTCAACCACTTCGACTTGGATCATGGATTATCAAGTCATTTGGGTCTTGGAGAGTTATTAGGGTTTTACTAGTGGACTTGGGCTAGTTATTTCTTGGAATAACAACAATATATTTACTTCAGACGAACAATGTTCGTTCCCAAAAAACTTAATGGTGATTTAATATTGAATGAAAAATTAAAACTTAATAGTCATTTAATATATTAGATGAAAAATTATCATCTAAAATGTTTTTACTAACTATAATATCTTAAAAAACGGAACTCATGTTGATCGCAAATAAAAGTTTTGCACTCTCTCTTCGTGTTTCTGCCAGTCGAAGGAAGAAGACAAAGTGAAAGAAAGTGGGAGGACCAGATGATAATTGTAATTTTAACTAATTATTTAAGTTGAGAATAATTAAGTAAATTTACTATCATATTTAATTCTTAATCAAGATTAGTTGATATTCTAAATGAAATATTTATCGGGGGCTATTAGAAGGTGACTCTCATAGTGTTAGAGGTTAATATTCGAATAACAGTTTATTAAGAATTTAATATCCAAATATGAAATTTGTTAAGTATCTATCAAAATCCTTTAATCTAAAGGCCTAATTTATTTAGTTTTGTATTTTAATCAAACATTAAGAAGTTAATTTTCCATCTTACTTTGATATGGGATTAGATCATAGCTTCATCCATCATTGCTTATGTTTGATTAAGTTTTTTAATATAATATTTCTTAGAAAAACTGTTAATCATATACTCATAAATAGATTTGATGTTCTTTATATTACATATCTTCAAGGTTTTTTGATTTTTTTTTTCTAGTCTTCAAAATATTAGATATTTCAACTAATGTTCTCAATTCAATCATTTTCATAAATATCTTCTGGTTGATTAGATAAATTACATAATGATATATAGTTTGTTCACTATTCTTTATATCAAACAAATAATGAAATATGTCATAGCGGAAATACTTTTTTTAAGAAAAAAAAAAAAGTAACTTCATACATTACAAAATTGATATCCAAAGGTTCAAATTGTTTAGTCTTTGCAAAATGGATTTCAAATTTTCATTCTAATCAAATTGAGTACCCAGAGTTCCAAACCATCAATCGTTATCTAATCTTAGCTTTAGATTCCTAATCTTAATCAAATTCAATTAGCTCTAATGTTAAGAGTTTAATAACCTGCTCCTTAAAAGGAATGATTTTGAGTTGGATTATGCTTTCTTTGTGTTAGACTATGCCTTGAATATTCTAATTACAGTGGACAAGTCAACACATCAATCACTGCTTCTAAAAAAAAATTGTTAGTATCATACGACCAACGCTTTTAGTGTTTGTTTATTATTTTTTAAAAGAAGGAAACTATATTCAAGAAATAAAATATCTAATTTTATGGAAGAAATAAGATAATGTAAAGATATAATAGAGTAAAATAATAATATTATTTTAATTATTTTTCCACACAAAAGTGATGAGGATGTCATATAAATTCCAACTCATCGTTTAAAAGGTAACTTTTAGTATACTTTTTAACTAAATAAACACATGTAGTAATGAAAATAACGTTACTTTCATTATTTTTATTTTACTTTAAACACACCCTTAGTCAATTGTAGAACAGAAATAGCAAGCAAACAACTCTAAAATGCATAATAGATTGAGTCTTAGAAGTTGGCTCATCGAGTAGAGGCATGTGCATAGACACCATTTTGAATATCTATAAAAGTCGCTAATTTTTATAATGCTAGATTTTTTATTTTTTTTTATTTTTTTTTTTTGATCTGATAGAGTTTACAGTAGAAAAGTAAATTAAAAAAAATATCTCAACATATATATATAATCTCGCAATGATTTCTTATGTATATCATAGTGAAGATTATGATACAATCCAAAAGTCCTATGAGGTCTAAAATTCTATGGTTATAAAGGCATTACAGAAAAAGTTTACCAAGTGGCAACTAAAATTCTACCTTTTTCCTTTTGTTAAAATACAAAATAATTTTCCTCAATCCTCACCACAGCTTCGGAGTTTTGGTGCAGTGGAAGGGTCTTTTAATGCGGTATCAGAGCAACCCAGATTCAATTCTTACCGGGCACGCATTTAATTGAGGGTTTTAAAAAAAAAATATACCACTGCGAGTTTTGGTGCAGTGGAAGGATAATATCAGAGCAATTCAGGTTCAATTCCTACCGGACACGTATTTAATTGTGGGTTTTAAAAAAAAATTATACCGCTGCATAAAGCCCAAGACTTCAGAGTTTTGGTGCAGTGGAAGGGATTTACATGGTATCAAAGCAACCCAGGTTAAATTCTTGTCGGGCATGCATTTAATTACGGGTTTTTAAAAAAATTATACCGCTGTGTAAAGTTCAGGTTTTTGCCCAAAAATGGGCCTTCAATTTATGGGGGCGTGTTAAAATATAAAATAGTTTCTCTAAACTTTCACTACAATTTCGGAGTTTTGGTGCAGTGGAAGGGTCTTTCAACATAGTATCAGAGCAATTCAGGTTCAATTCCTGCCAGGCGCGCATTTAATTGCGGGTTTTAAAAAAAAATTAAACCGTTGCATAAAGCCCAGGTTTCTACTCAAAATGAGCCTTCAACCCTCACCATAAGTTCGGAGTTTTAGTGCAGTGGAAGGAACTTTCAACACCTTTCTCTTACTTTGATCAGTTATCCTCATGTTGTCCATCCAACGTTCAAGTTGGATATCAAGAAAGAAAACGGCAAGCGATAGTCCTTCTAGGGTTTCTCTAGTATGTATTTTAAACTTGTGATATTTTGACGTATTTATACCCCTGGCATAAAACTTTTAGGCTGTGCTTAGATGTCAAATACAAAGTGTTTTGAGGTGTTTTTAAAGTGTGTGCTTTGAAGTGTTTTGATGGTACGTGTTTTTACTATGAGTTTTGGGGTGTTTACGTATCTACTTGCGAGTTTAGTTTCTTATGGATTTTCGTGGGTTCCATAAATATATAAAAGATAAAAATACCCTACACAAATTATGTTTAAATTAATATAATTTTACTTGAAACAAAATGTCATTCTTTGCGTCTCATTACATTATCTCTTACTTACTCATTCCGCAATCGAATTAATTTTTTTCTCTCAACATAAAAAAAAATTATTCTTTGGAATATTATTAAGTTTATTAGAGATTTGCATCATAACTTTTTGAGATTTTGATTGAAAAATTAAATTAACAAAAAAAACAATGATATGATAATTTGGAGAATTTAATAGAAAAATTAAAAATAGAAAGGTAATAAATCATACTCATCCTAATTTTTGCAATAGAAAAAGAGATTGGATTGGAATCGAGTTACATCGTGAAATCCTAAACTTCCTCTTTAAAGAAAATAAAGGACAAGTTTTTTTTTCTTTTTGCGCAAAATAGCGACTCCTTTTGGAAGAGAAGATAACGTGAAAAGAAGTGAGAAAAGATAAGGTCACGGGAGAGGTTGCGGGAAAAGAAAAAGACGCGGGAGACAGTTGGAACGAGAGTAGTTTTGGATAAAAATTCTAAGCACTCCAAAACACTCTGATTTAGAGTATTCTGAAAAACACTTCAAAATACATATCTAAGTGTTTTGGGATGTTCTGAGAGCACTCCAAAATATTTATCCAAAAACTCACAACTAAGGATTTTTTTTAGAACACCTTATAACACATCATTTCAGAACACCTCACAATATATTATTTCAAAACACCACAAAATACTTCATAACTAATCTCTCATGCATAGCCTTAAACAACTGAGAATAAATAGTAGAATTTTGCTCTAGGAGGCTACTTATTATCTCCAATTCTTTTTAGGGATTTTTACATATCTGTCTCTTACATATTTAAAATTAGAATTTAGTCCCCCACATTTTCATATTTATAATTTAGTTCTTCAAATCTTTTAAATTACTTCACTTTAGTCAAAGATATATTTTTTGTCCGAATTTCCCGTTATACTCCTAAGTTACTTCACTTTAATTCTCGCTTCCCTCTTTCTTCTCTCTTCCTCTTCTTATTGGGTTTTCTTCTCCATTCTTCTCCTCTCTCTCTTTTCTCTTTTTATAGGTTACTAAAATGAAGTAACATAGGGATATAACGAAAAATTCGGGCCAAAAATATAATTGGGAAACTAAACTGAGGTAACTTAAAGAATTTGGGGACTAAATTATAAATATGAAAATTTGGGATACGACATTCTAATTTTTAAAGATGTAAGGGACAGATATGTAAAAATCCATTCTTTTTATATTTAGTTAATATGCGGTTGCTTTCAATTACAACACCATAATTGGATATTAAGATATAAGATTTGAATTGCTTACGAGAAAGTCAAGACAATTGATATGATTACTAATCGTGATCATCATCTTATAATTAGGTCTCATATATGAGAGGAGTGATAAGGGTTCCTTATGAGCCGCTATAATTAGCTTACCGTGTTATTGACATAATAGAATTCTTAGTGGCTCCTGCTGCTAGTACTTGAAACTTACGACTGTAACTAGAGTTGCAAAATCTTCCAATTTAATTTTTTTTTATTATAATTTTCGAGCATTATGAGAAGTATTATATCTTTGAACACTAAACTGTTTGTAAAGGAGGGAGAATGTGTCATATACACTTTATCATAAATGTAGACATAACAAGTATGTAAATAGTAAAATCACAACTAAATCTTAAAAAAAACACATATTTGCAATAATTGTAGTCACAGACACCCTTTGCTTGTAGGTTACCAAAACATACTCTTGGGCCTACTCTAATTCTAAAAGCCACAAGCCAGTCCTATCCTATACCTGTGTGGGCTGAGATCGAAACCACCCCAAGCTGTGCTCTTAAAACCTCCCCTTGTTTTTTTATCCCCTTTTTTTTTTTTTATAAGTAGGAGTGGCAAATGGGCTTGACGCGCTCAAGTAGGGGTGGAAAATGGGCTGGACGTGCTCAAGTAGGCGGCCGCCCAGCCCAGCAGGGCTCAAACTTAGCACGACCTGGGTCTCCGGCTCGAGCAGTGCCCGAGTTGGAATTGCTCGGGCCGTCAGTAAGACGTGGCTCAGCAGGCATGGCTCGGCCAGCCTATTTATTTATTTTTTTAAAATTAGCCGTTTATAGCCGTTATGAGGATTTTTTGCAAATTTTTTTTGTACAAAGCTCATGAGTGGAGAAGCTCAATGACAGTAAGCACATTTGAGATGCGTGTTTACTTGAATGACTGGCTTGATGCAGAAAAAAGAGAATCATGAATCGTCCAACGAAATAGAAGTAGAGAACTCACCAGAAAATGAATGAAAAAAAGACTTTTGTTTTTCTTTTCGAATTGTAATTTCTACATTTGTAAATTTTTTCATGTAATTTCTTAAAAAATTTTCATGTAATTTTTTTTAACTCATAAATCTCTTAGAAAAAATACTAAGAATAAGTTGAGTGTGATAGACATGACCTTCTCTCCTTTTTTCCGGATTTTGTATGATTTCTAAAGAGATTTATATAGCAATTATGTTAATGTAATGAGATTTAATATAATAAAATTTTATTTTTACTATCGTTTTTTATTATTAAAACTAATTAAATTAAACTAAATATTATCCTAAACTTACTTAATAATCAACTTAATATTTAAAAAAAAATTAAAAAAAACTTACCGACATGTCTTAGTTCAGGCACAGTATGTGCTCGGTGGGCCGAGCTCACGTGCCGTGTCTGGAGCACGACACGTTCCAAAATTTGGAATGTGCCGTGGTGGGACGGGCACGGCATGTCTGTGTCAGGGACGACACAAACTGTGGCCGAGCCGGGCACGGCACTTCTATGTCAGGCACCCCACTAAGCCACCCCCGTTTTTGAGTATATCCTGGAACCCAGTCACAGTTTCCCCATTCAGCCCCACATAATTTCTTCCTTAATTTATACATTCAAAAAAAAAAAAAAAACTTTTCAGTGGTGCTGATTATTTCTCGCATAGAAAAGTCCTATGCGACCTTTCTCTTTCTCTCTCTGCCCTCCCTCGTCCAAACTAATGAGCACCGCTGTAATCTATTATTCTATACACTTCATTGTTTGATGGAGCAGCGATAATAATAATGATAAAATCCCTATTTCGTTAATGGCAGCAGTCCCATTCGCGGGCACCTTCAAGATCTCCCCTCCGCCACTGCCGCTGTCCCCCGCCGTCACCCTCCGCCGCCCCCATCTCCGCGCCCCTCCGTCTTCGTCGAAGCTGGCGTCTGCACGCCCCTCGTCCTCCGTCGACATCGCCTCCGCCATCGGTACTCAATCGATCCCCACTACCCTTTCGTTACTATAGATGATGGAGCATCGATTGTTGTACCTCTTGTTGTTGTTGTTGTTGTTTGTTGTACTGACTGAGGGTCTGGTGGCAGAGTGCTCCGACGGCAGCGTCATCTTTCGATTTGCGGATGCTCAAGATTTGAAGAAACAGGGCGAGGGTTTATTGGATTTTAGGGAAGAAGATAGAGGAATCAGAGGGGAAATGGAAGGGGAAGTTGAAAGATTCGATCTTGCTGGTGAAAGTGAGGTAGTAGAGCAGGATTTGGGAATTGAGAGTGAGAGATTGGAATCTGATGCGGTGAGTGAGAAACCAGTTGGATTGGAGAGTGACAAGTTGGAAGAGACTGAGGGTTCTCATGGAGGTTGTAATTTCAAGATCGAAGACAGTGAATTCAGGGAGAAAAGAATTGACTTGGAAGTCGAATCCGAGATTGTTCAAAACACGTCAGGTTCTGTAGAGGTCTGCGGAAAGGATGAATCAGTGAATAAGAAGGGTTTAGATAGTGAGAGCGAATTGGAGGAAATGCGTGTTTGCTTAGAAAATGAAAGTTCTGCACTTGATGCTCAGAGGCAATTGTTGGAGGAGACTTTGGATGGGGATAAAGAAGAGAACGTTATCAATGTAAAAACCATGAGTGTATGTCTTGAAAAGGATAATGTTTCAAATGTGGAAATGGAATCGCCGGAAACTGCAAAGGGCGGGCAGGAGATAAAAGTCATTGCTTTGCAATCTGATGAATTGTTGGAAGAGGAGAAGGTTTCTGATGTGGAGACAGAACTGAAAGGGGAGTCTAATGATGGAGTTCTGCTTGTTGAGGAAGAGTCTGCCATCAGTGAAGATGATAATCCTCAAATTACCATTAGTGAGATGAGCGAAGAACTATTAGATGATGTATTGGTTCCCAAGGAAAGGTTTGGAGACGATACTGAGGCATCAGAGGTCTCCATGACAACCATAGCTGTTCAAGATATGGAGGCAGAGTCAACTTCTGTTCCTGTAGAAGATGGAGGAGAGAGCAATACGGCTGAAACCCCAGTTCTGGTAATTTCTTTTTTCTTCCTGACAACCAAAATGTTTAAATAAAAAAACGTACTTCCTGCAGTTTGGCAATTTTTCTTTCCCAAACTGGAAACAGCTATTGGATGCTTGAGTTCATTGAATGAGTTAATAACTATATAGTAAAGCATATATAACTTTATTGTTTAAAAACAAATGATAATACTTGCAAAATAGAACGGATAACTTGTTTGGAATATACCACAATATTTTTTTTGATTCCAAACTCTCACTTAATACTACAAACTTTTATTAAAGGTATTTCCCTTATTGGATAAATGCTGTTGTAGAGGTCAATGTTCGCATCGGGAACTAGAGTTTGCTTGATTATAGTTATGGATATCGAACAATATTGTTTGCCTGTTACTTTTGGTGGCAGTCATACCATATTGTATCTTTTTGAGGGATATTGCAAGGCTGTTGTAACATGATCCATGTATTTTTCTTTTTAAGAACAAGATGGGGCTAATTATTACCCTTTTGTTTTCTTTAAAAAAAGAAAAAAAAAAAAAACAAAATATCTTATGCCTATAGGGTTTTATATGCAGAAAGCATAACCGAGTTACCATGATATGTTTCTGGAATATGCGGTTACATAAGAAAACTAATATGTATAGCCAATGCCAAGACATATAACAGCTGTCCAATAGAAATGACCATATCCAGTATATATAGGCTCCCTAAGGAGCTGCAGAATCTTTCTACCTCGTGTTCATCCTTGGGTGTCACGACTCGTTGGGAGCTTCTTCATCACTGTTAGCATAGAAGCTCCTTGGCCTTCCTTCTTTGGCCTTTTTTGTGTTTAATTTCTTATCATAGCTCCCCATTGATTAGAAGGGAGGAATGCACGGAGATAACTGGTATCCAAATTGGCATTCACCAGCAAATGCCGAAGTCATTTGGCTGAATGGTCAAAATATTACTTTCAGTCTATGCATGCATCAGGCTAATGAGTCTGAATTATGTAATTTCTCCTTGCTACATCTTTAACTTGATCAAAACCTGGGCAATTCAAGGTTTCCTTTATATGAATTAGGTCAACCCATTCACTGGGCTAATTGGTTTGTAATGTCCATTTGTCATCTTCTTTAGTAAGATCATAATCAGTTTAATAAAAAACCAAAAGTTTCTGTTTACCTTCATAAAATTCTTGCACCACCTCAACTTTGTCCAACTTGATTTTATTTAAACTTTTTATGTGGAAAAGCATGGGATGCCAACATGTTCTAGGGTTCTGATGTTTTATTCCCATAGAGAAATTTATTTTTTGAACCTCATTATCTTCAAGAGGATCCTCCATTTTGTATCAATAACTTATGGTCTTGCTTGCTCAGGCTGATCTTGGAAACCTTCCAAAATCTTCCATCTGTTATAGCCTTAGGACCAAACATTTTACTTTAGGTTTATTTAGTTTGGTCTCTTATCTTCTTGTTAGTCTTTACAGTGGCTACTCCAGTTCCAGGATTCATTTCACCGAGACTGTGGACACTGATATCTACTCTTTTAGCTTGTTTGTGAAAGAAGTAGACTTGAGGTTGCCTCCTTTGTCTGAGTGATGGAAGATTGTTCCCCCACATGAGGTCTACTCTTGTATATGTCATATGTATGTTGCACGGACACGAAATGTTGAAACGTCCTAGATCCTGAAACATTCATAAGATACCGATGTCCTACAGGATAGAACTATATGATAAAAGTGTCTGTGCTATATGTTATATCAGTTTCTCTCCTACATTTCTGTAGTAGAAAAATTTCTCCTTGTCGAGGTTCAGTTCTCTTGTAAGTTTCAAGGTCTTCAGTAGCCTCTAGCATATCGTTGTAGTCCATTGATGTGCTGTATAGTATCTGTCTCTTCTTGAAAATACTGCTATACATTATCTACTCAAATCTACCTCCTATTTTCTAAACTCCATTACGAACAGGTCCTTAATAGTGAGCATCTTCAGCCAGAGGCAGGCCTCTGTAATAAGGATGCACTGTGGAAGTCCGAAGATCTAGTCCATGAAAAAACTGCATAAAGCATCTCCCATGCTTTGCCTGTACCATTTAGTAGCACATCCATAATTATACACATGTTGTTGAGCATGATAGGCAGAAAAAACTTTAAGAAGTTTTCACTTTTCCTTTCTTTTTCATTGAAAACCATTTTCTCCCTTGGTTCATTTTTTTTTTTGGGAGGGAGGAGAGAGGTGTTGGTGTTGAATAATTCCTGTATGGGCATCCCCACTGCAATTGATATTTCATATAGTCAAGTATTATAAATTTAAACCAAAATATCTAACCTCATGACACCCTACACCAAGATAGTCGATCAAAATCATCAGTTTAATAATTTCCCAATGGGCAGTAGGTTTTGAATCATTTGATAACTGTGATTCTTTTCCTTCAGAATCATAATTTTTATGTTTATTCCAAATTCATGCTAGCTTAATGTTCAATATTAGCTTACCTGGAGGCAACCTATTATCATTTGTTTTATATGCCAATTGATCAAAGCACTTGTATTATCATTGTATTATTTTTGGGAAAGGTTTTATTATTGTTATTGCTTATGATACATATTTCACAATAATTTGAGAGAACATTGAAACAACAGCAAACTATACAGTTATTTATTTATTTATTTATTTTTTGTTTGGGGGGGGGGACTTTATGTTTTGATTCCTGATATTTACAAATTGGACAGGGAATTTTTAAATGCAATGTGTAAAAAGAGACGTTCTTCTTTTGAAGCTGTATATTGTTTGAAGTTAGCAGGCACCAGTTGGTACTATGATCATTTAGTGTGTAGACATAATATTTGTAGTGGATTGGCTACATTAATTCTCAATAAACAGGGTGAAATAGGCAAAGTTGTGACCAGGAAGAAATTGTATATTTTTTATCTTGATAGCTAGGTAGAAATTATGTAATCTAATTCATTGAGTAAAATTATATTCTTTCCTTTTTCTGTTGTATCCTTTACACTAATTTATCTGACATGTTAGCAGGTACCAGTTGTTGAACATGCTGAACCAGAAAGTGGGAGTGTGAACATTGAAGAACCTGCTACGTATGTTTCTCATATATTCTTGACTAAGATTGTCACTCTATGCCATGGAATATGCCATTTTACTACGTTTTATCTTTAGGCGCATTTTTTTTTTTCTCTAGTCTAATTGGGCTTTTTTAGGATTTAAAATCCGTAAGACGTCATATACATTTAGGGTTGGAAATATCTTGTTATATAGTAGAGAAAACACAATCTTGAATAAAGTACTCTCTAATATCTAAATATCTAATACTCTTCTCAAGCTGGAGCATTGATATCAATCATGCCCAGCTTGCTGCAAAGGAGAGAAAAAAGACTGAACAGTAAAATTTTCGTGGAAATGTGGGAGCAATATATTTTGTTGTTAGGAAAAGTGGCATCTGTAGATTGCAGTTGACTATTGTTGGCTTTAGAAATAATGGATTTTATCATGAGGAAAAGTGGCATATGCAGTTGACTAGAACGTAACCAGTTGTCATTGTCGGCTTTTGGGAAGCAATACTGGGTTTTTAACAAGAAATGATAGCAACAATAGTGGACACTAAATAAGCAGCAAACATGAGCTTTTGACAAACAGAGGTAATAGTTCGCTTTTGGCAAGCAACAGTGGTTATCTCCTGTGTATGTTTTTCACCAATAGATTGGAAGTAGATGCAGATGATTTTTGGAAAAAAAATATTTTGTTTTGACTCTTTTTTTTTTTTTTGGGTAAGCTAGGATTTGACAAAGAAAAAAAAAAATAGATTTTTAGTGGATAGATAGATTAGAAGAGTGATAGAGAAAGAAATGTGACTAAAGAAGTTCTTTTAAAAAAGAAAGGCAAGGGACAAAAAAATAAGATTTCTTTTGCAGGAGAGGAGATAGAAAAGGGAGAGAGAGGGGGGGGGGGGGGGGGGGGGGGGAGAGGCAGGGAGGGAGAGAGAGAGAGAGAGAGAGAGAGAGAGAGAGAGAGAAGCAGTGTTTTAAATATCGTATGTTGGGTATAAATTGTTTGGGAAAATTGCATAGTGGGTATCGATTATTGGGGAGATAATATGGATATTTTGCAAATATCGGATTGAAATACATGTCCTCTTGTCTTGAATCAAATCTAATAAATATCTCATGTAAAACTACATAAAACATCATTTGTACATGTTTAGAAAATATTTATCTCGAAAATTTGTATTAAGCTTATGGTCCATAATCACTAACTAATTGTTGAATTTTCACAAATTCCACATTGCCAAATCATGCAAATCACTCAAATGCCTTATGGGGTAGCATGCAAACATGAAAATAGCTCAACAAATATTTAAAATATTATGCAAAGAAAGGGCAAAGAATAAATAATCAAATCTAATATTAAAACAATAGGCCAAATCAAATGTCATAAATTCAAGTTATGACTACAAGTCGAAGTTAAAATCACAAGTGATAGTCCATAGAAGAGGCAAGTGACTAACCAACCATGAATTTAGAAGTTACAAATTAGATATTAATTGTTTTCTAAGCAAAATAAGAACTAAGCAATCTAAAACCAAAACTAAATGCTAGGAAGCACAGACAAGGACATAAATTTGGACACGGATTCAGATATGGATACGAGACACAACATTTGTGAAAAAATAAGGACACGGGCATGACAAGAACATGGAAAAAAAATATGAATATAAATATATATTATTCTATTATGAACATAATAATTTTACTAAAATATCCAAAACAAAAGCACTGACAATGTATGGGTTCATGTCCATATTCGTTTATAAAGGACAAGGCTCGCCATCAATCATGCATCTACCTTTCAATCTCATCCTCTATAAACAAAGAGATGAAAAGAAAAGTTGGTGATAATAGCGAGTCATAAATTAGCGTAGAATGTGAATTTAAACAAATTATTTTTTCAAGCATGTAAACCAAGAAAAATTCATATTTACAAGAAAACATTAAAGTATACAACAACAACTAAGCCTTCTGTCCCAAGTACTTGGGGTAGGCTAACAAGAAATCATTAAAACATAATTTCATAAATTAATTAGGTATAGCTATATGTTACTAATTTAGAAACATTTATTTTTGATTTTTTAAGCCATTTAGCTCTTTTTTTCTCCAAACACAACCTATAAAAAGCTTAGATGCGACAATGACACAATATTTTTTTTCCTTATTTTATAGGACACGCCATGTGGCTTGTCAGATACGATTTTTGGTGTGTCAATAGCTTATCTGTGTCAGACATGTGTCCGACATGAACACATCCCCAGTAGTGTATCCGTACTTCTTAGAGTAAATATCTCTTATACATCATGCATTAACTAAAGTAAAAGAAAAATATCTAAGCTCAAATTGATCTTAGATCCCTAACCCTCTATTTCCATGCTCAGACTTAGATGGTAAAGTTCATCATTGATGGGAATAAGATTGTTTGCTTCTCTCCATCCGATGTTGATTCTAAGGTGTCTTCATCTTCCCCATCATTCCTTCCTACCCACTTTGATTTTGATGATGATGACTGCCCTCTAGTTCTCTTTGTACTCTTCTTAATCTTCGTCCTTAAACTGTTTCTTCTCTTTGGATTAACACCTGTAACTTTTGCAACTCGCCTTCAAGTAAGTTGTTTGTCGGTAAGGACTTCGTCATTCCTTTCCACATACGGTTTTTGGTACTCTTTTGATTCCCCACCAACTCAGGGACATCTTCGTCATCATTAGCGTCTAAGGAATCTGTATCCTTAGGCTAGTTTATTTTTAACCCTTGCATTGAACTCGTAAAGACAAAATTATGTAGCTTTTTAGGATTAGTCTATTTTTCTTCTTTGTATAGACTTATACAAGAAAACCGAACACATCATGAAGAAATGATTAAATAATAATGAAGAAACCAATATTATCTAAAATTTTATATATTTGTAATGCCATTTCAAATTTGCACCAATTTCATTGACAACTGGACGAGTTAGTTGTCAAGTTCAATATGCTCATAGCCATATTCCTTAATTCGGGAGCATTGGTCCATAAAATTATCAAAATTGTGCTAGCAAATTTGTGAATTAAATTTGTTAATAACTTTGTAGTTATTATTATTATTATTTTTTTTCTATTTGTGCATTTAAAAAATAAGTTTATACCTAGATTATAGGATTCTTAGCATATGCTTTTGTGAACTCTCCCAAATAAACCCTTTTGAGACTGGTATATTGGCAATTGTTGACTAGTCTTCTTGGATTTAGACAGGATAAAACTTATGGATCACTTTAATGAAGCCATCCATAAAGATACTAGCCTTTGGAATGTTCTCATTCTTAGCATAATATAAGTAATAGTTCAAGAAGTAGCCAAGAGATCTTTAGATATGTCATCTCATCTTTTATCAATAATCTTTTATTGGAAGATATTTCTTCTTTTTATTAGCAATGCCAACTTGATCTCATCCTTTGCATTTTCTAAATCACCATAAACCCAATCTATGGATGGTATTTTGTCACCATCAACCTTTCATAGAACTTTCACTAGTGGTGTAAAGACTTCGAGTGTGATAACTATATTGTCCCAAAATTTATTACTTTCATTGATTTTGGCAACCTGTTAATATAATTAATGATTTTTAACTTTTAAACTATTTATAATAATAAAAGTAAATCATAAATAAATTACTGGTTTACTAATGCAATGATATAATAGGCTTTCAAACATGTACATTTTTTTCCGCATCCATTTCTAAAAGGGTGCATCCCATCCATTCAAGACAAGTGCATATTTGTTTTAAATCTTTCATTGTTTCGCGCATAGAGCCTAATGAAAGAAATGTCGTAACTAATCTAGTAGTATCTAGTAGCTTCGAGCCTAACAATGTCTCCATCGGTTTTCCCCCATAAGCTAAAGGACTTGGTGTGACTATACATGTAAACTGACATCTATCATATGGGATTTAACTTTCCAATATCGCCTAACGTCAAATTGATGATGTGCGTTGTTCACGACAAGTCCAAAGATATTGTTGCTTTTCAAGAGCAAAGATTTTACATCCCACATATTGTTTAATGTGTTATCCATGACAATTTGCACCACATTGTTGGGCACTTCATTCTTACTTGCATCATCCATGAGTTGGTAGATATAATTGCCATTCTTGCCTAACAATGCGCAAAATGTCTTTCTTAGCGGAAGCATCTTTTAAATGCAGGTCATTTTTTGCTTAGCAATGCACAAAATGTTCATGATGCTTCTATTCTTCCTATCCAACGAATCATTGGATTGGTCATAAACGTCCACCCGCTAATGCCAGGACTTTATTTCAGTGAACCTAAAGTCGCATCTATTTCCTTCACCTCCCTTCGATTATATGCTTCACTTAGTTCATATAGAGCTTCCAAGAATTTTTGAAACTTTCCAATAACTTGTAGAATTTGTTGGAAAGAGGAAAGAGTAATGGCATTGAAGGCTATTCGGGCTTCATAAAACTACTTTGCTATGTACTTTAAGGCATAATTTCTTACTTTCTTTCTGAACCTGGAATCTGTGGTAGGTTGCTTGGTTTTACCAATATCCATCAACTCCTCCAGTGACGATAAATGTATCCTAGGTCCTTTTGTCACTATTGAAATATGCTTTGTTGAGATAATCCTTCATGTGTCACATCATTCTCATCCTCTTCACAACATGCAAATCAATTATCAAGATTTGGAGGTTAGTTTCCTTAGCGTCTTGTTTCTTCGTAATTTTATCTAGCATGACTATGACTTTCTCCTTCACATTATCAGGAACTTTGTCACAGTGCAATTTATTTGATCCAGGCCAAATGTTGTTTCAAATGATTAATCCCTTCATAGAGCACTTGTCGACAGAACTTGCAACAAAATTTGTTTGCATTATTGGGTTCCACCTTTGCTTTTCAATCCCAACAAGGAATTTTGCCTCTAGGTTTTTGCGATAAACTGGAAGCCTCGGCAGAAGCCATCCTCCTACTATAGAAGAATCAACAAATTCATGGAAACAAAAAATGCATCAACAAGCTCGTTTAAGCATTACGGTTTTATTTTTGTACAATCTCTAAGATGACTATAAATATCTCAGTTTCAGTTTTCAATTAGTTCCAGTTTTAACAAATCAAGATTCAGTTTTCAGTTATTAGAATTCTTATTTATAGTCTTTAAACAGCAACGTTTCAATTTTCTGTTCTAAGCATTACCAAATCAATTAAAAAAGTAAGAAAAGATCTGAAATTGAAATCAGAAAATATAAAAAATCAATTAAACTGAAATCATGTTATTATTGAGAAAAAAAATTATCTGAAAACAAACTAAATATGTATAGGACACTTCAAGATGAGTGCTATCACCGTGTAGGATATGTATAAGACATCAACTCTTATATGACACTTTCTGATTCATGTTAAGCGTACTGAAGCTGTGTCGAATTTTAAGAACTTAAAAACTTGCTTGTTGCATTTGTGTCTACTGTTAAAAAGTCATACATAGTACGTTTGGAGCCATGTCTACTTTGATAGAGATCACATGTTAAACACTATGGATTTATACATTGCCTAAAAATATGTAAAATTTTATTAGACATTAAAGGGATATTAAGCAGATAGGTCCCAAATACTTTGTAAAGTTAGAAGCTTCTAATAGTTTATTGAAGGTTGGATTAAATTTGGATTCTTTCCATTAATATAGTACTTGATTAAAATTTAAATTTTAAATTATTAATTTTTATATTTCAAATAAAACATATCTTAACGATTTCGAGTGTTGATGCGCTGAATGCACGTTATGTAAATCACATGTGTAAATACATGCATATTTATATTGTGACTCCTTTTTTAGGGTTTACCATGCCCCCTTGTCTATGTCATATCGTGTTTATGCCTCATGTCCATGTTTTATAGCTCAACGTTGACTGTTGAGTGTGTGAGATTGGGTTTCAAAAGGGGAAAAAAAGAAGAGAGAGGAAATTAATTTTAAAAAAAGTACCTAAAACACTATTGACTGTTGACAGGCGATGCCCCTTTGCATCGACCGCTGCCTTCACTTCCAATAAGAGGAAAGGATGTGAGAGATTAGGGCTCGAAAGGAAGTAAAGATGAAGAAAGGAAATCGATTTTGAAAAAGAAAATACTTGAAGCACAGTCAAGTATCGAGTGTCAACTGTTGATTCCTCCCTATCATTTATTGCTGCCACTGCTCCCTGCCTTCCTCTTTCGTAGCACCATTGATCGCCGTCGTGCTTTCTACCTTCCTCCTTCAAAGCACCTCCACCATCTTTCCCTTATATTTGTTGAGAGCCTCCAGCCCCGAGAGAATTAGGGCTTGATCAATCGAATCATAGATCACTGAAGAGAATATCTATATGCCATATAGGGACCACAAATATCTTACACTTAGTGACTCATGCATGGCATGCGTAAGCGAAAGACATTCTTATCTTTTAGATACCGTTGTTTTACAAAGTGTGTATGAAATGTAATCATCTTTCATCATATACCAAGTACCAACATTACTTGGATATGGTGTTTGATTTATGATGAAGTTTACATGACCAGTTTCCATCAGATTTTGACTGTCAAATCACATTGTTTGTTTGTAATTGCAGGCCGTCAACCATCTCATTACCAACTCTTTCCCTATCTTCAGGTGCTGCAATATTGCCTCATCCTTCAAAGGTACATATCTTTTCTGTTGAAATATCTTCCATCTCTCCCTAATAATGGTTGATACAAATATGTCATGGTTGGACTGTATAGTCTTATAATTATTGATGGAAATGGCAATTAGAAACACAACCACCTTTTATGCCTTTTATAATCCTTCAAGGGAGCTCTAAGTATGTTCAGTTAGATGAAACTTAGTGTGGAATCTCTAGCATATTAATTATGTGAAATAGCGAGTGATTGTGATAATATTGGTTGTGGGAAACAACATATAATATTTTAGGAGAAGATTTTTGAATTTACTGGCAACTTTAACCTGGTTCAAAATGGAACTTTTTATGGATGTTACTAACTACAAAAATGTCTACAACACTTACTTTATGACTAAGTCCTATCTATTGATAAGTACCTATATTTACTGTTTTTAGTAAATTTTTTTAGTATTCATATAACTGAACCCCAAAATTTGAGGATAGAAGCTTTTTGGTTATTATGCTTATTATTGTAAGATAAATGAGCCCTATGTGATGATTCTATATTTACCCGTGATAATTGTTTATTTACCATTGAGAGGTGTTCAACTTTTTCCTTATGGGTTATGAAACTTATCCATTGCCCAAGGGTATGACCTTGATGCCATCTATATAATGTTTTGAACACTTTCAACCAAGGAGTGATCCTTCAGAATTCTCGTGATCTTACATTCATCCTTGCGTTAAATTATCCAATGGATTCATTCTTCCAAAGTCACTATATTGGGTAGTATTTTGTACTAGATGACCTTTTCTGGATGCTAAGTGGACGCCTGACAATGTATATGAAGCAATTTGGTCTAAGACACATTATTGGATGATAGTCTCGAAAGATCATGTGATGATTATTTCCATTCCATAAAGTGCTTTCAGACCTAAGTTTACCTTATCCATAACAATTTTCTAAATGTCAGGCATCAGAAATACACATGCCTGGAAAACTCCATCTCAAATACAGTATGTCGGGTGATGTGTCATATCAGATTTAAGATAATCCTATTCTAAACAAAATTTTAACAAGGCATGCATACATAAATCATATTATCTACATAAAATATGCTTAGGGTATAGTTGTATAATTAACGTAGGCAATCTATGATGACCAACTGGGGTATAATTACTTGATAATTTGCATTTCGGCAATGATATTAACAGGTTGATAGCCTGCATTAACAGAGAGGAGCATAGGCATAATATTCTTTTTATTAAGAAAAGATCCAATACTAAACAATATGGGCTCCAGTTTTGAGCTGATCTATCAGCCAATAGAATCTGCTACAAGCCAGTATATTGGTGGATATTGGCCAAGAAATGATATACAATTTAAATTACTGGATACCGTTGTGGCTAGGGTCAAAAAATGATTTATGGGTTGGCATGTTGGCCGATAGTTAGTATACTTGTAGGTAAGAACCGTTTCACGGACATTTTATGATCTACTTGAGCCTTGCCTGCATTTATAAGCATCAAATGTTACTTGGGGAGAAGACAAGTGAATGATTTTCTCTTCCAGCTCAATGAAGAAGACAAGTAAATGATTCTTTCTTCTAACTCAATGAAGAAGACAAGTAAATGATTCTTTCTTCTAACATAATGGTATGCATATTTGAAGATCTTTGTAGAATATGTGATTTCATCAGAGTAGCTTTAACATTCTCCATTTAAAAGAGATTGTACGTGTTGAAGTTTACCAAATATTCACATATCAATAGGTTGCTATCTTGGAGAACGTTTTGGAATCGAGATATATCTACCCATGCTTTTATATTGTTTCTTTTGAAGTTTTCCCCATCTCAATCATGTGCTTGGCTGCGTCTTTCGATAGCCGTTATATATTTGATCAATTTGATTTGTTTGCTGCACATGCTAGCATGTCTGATAGCTTATTTCACCATTATTTTGTTGTGTATGTGATAACACTCATGGTGAGTAATATAGAATAATAATTTCAGGCATTGACAGGTGGGGAAGATGCTTATTTTGTGGCATGCAAGAACTGGTTTGGGGTGGCAGATGGGGTTGGTCAATGGTCTCTTGAAGGTACATTTCCATGGATCAGTTATTTTTTATTTTTATTTTTTTATTTTTTATTTTTGGTTATGCCATCTAGCTATGACTTTTGTATTTGTGGATATCCTGTCTTCTCTTCCTTTTCATTCATATGGACCCCCAAAAATGATTTTGCTACCATGATCTCCTTGTTTTCATCTCCTTAACGTGCTAAGGCATCATTAGCCTGTGTTGGATCGGATGTTCCATTAGACTTTTGGTAAGTAACTTTCATATGGTTTAAGATACAAATATATAAATTTCAATCATTATGAAAATCAAATATATAATGCTAATCATTAAGGAAATTGTTGTTTTCCTACTTTGACACAGAACATCCTACCATTTGTTAGTCATTTGATTCCAACCCTTGTACTTTGGTGTGTTATATATATATATCCTTCCTGTTAAGGATATCCAGTGTTACTGGTTTTTGGGTCATATTATATCGTTGTTTCATTCATTTTAGTTATGGAGAAAGAATCCAGGCAGTGAGGGTGAGGTAAGAAACACAGAGGGTCCACTTTGAGGCTTTGAATCTTGGAATTGGTGTTAGCTGATGCTTTATGGTATTAAAATCAGCAATATCAAGTATCCTATCCCCAATATCGTTACTGATATTATATGGTCCATATCATACTGAATACCTCAAATTTGATACGATATGTGCAGTATGTATTTATTTCGGCCATTGTGTAAGACTTGGTTCACTGGACTATTATACGTTTGAAGAAAATTCCAGGTAAATATTGATGTATTGCATGCTATATTGCAAGGAGACTAACAAGCCATCCTGGATGCAAATTGATACAGCAGATCAACATGATGAATGCTGAAAAAGCACACAACTCGCAATACATGGTGAAAAGCCTTTGTTCAAATGGTGTCTGGTACTGGACACATGGTTTTAGAATAGATGTATGCCTGCATGTTCCTAAATGTTTATATATTTCTCTCAGAAAATCTTAAAAATGCATACCTTAACACCAACAGTAAGCCATATATTTGAAGTTGGAGTAGGATGAGTCATATTCACTAGAAATTTGTACTTATCGTAGGAAGCAACAATGAGCGAATGTGGGAGGAGTAGAGGGGATGATTCATAAGTATACTGTACTGTTGTGTTGCACGTGCAATGCATGTGAATATTGAATCGGGAGGGGCATTTTCATGCACTTGCATCATAGATGAAGGGCCCACAGTTTTTGAAAAGATTAGATTTTTCAATTTGGCATTCTAAAGTATATTTGTAAATAAATATGGTTTTTTGGATAAATAGAGAAGACAGTAAAAGTAGGTAATAATGCAATAAATGTTGACTTTCATTTCGTGTATGATTTAAATTTTAAAGTTGTAAAATATTCAAAGTTCTAGATAATTCCTTTTGAGAATTGCCTAGAGGTGTACAACAGAAACGGCTCACTCAGGGAAAGGAACCTCTTTTTCTCCTGCATAGAGATACAATGGTCCTTTTATTGGGGAGAGGAGCTTCTTTTTTTCCTGCACTAACACATATTGATCCACAATAAGTGTTTTTTTATTTGTCCAGTTTTCTGAACGTCGTGGGTCTCTCTACCTTCACTAACTGGTAGTTGAACATAATGGCCTTTGTATGTTGTGTTCAACATTGTGTGTAGCTGTCTAATACAGCCTGCAAATAATTCAAAAAATACCCACATAAAATGCCAATGGCACTCCAAGAATACACTCCTGTCTACGAAGTAAGAGAGTGAAGATGATAACTTTTATTTATTGTATTATATTTGTATTTTAAGATCAAGATAACTTCAAATCCCTGGAGGTTCCCTTTTGTAGAGTATCAAGAATCCAAGATCTAAAGTATCTCAACTATCAAATAGGATGATTGGATTTGTTTGGATGTGAGTTGAACGTGAGGACATATTAAATCACAAGCACATCTTTTTAAGGTTCTGGTTACAATAGTAATAAAGATATTGTTGTCTGTGGTGAAGACTTGTAGGGTGCTTGTATAAACCAGTTGTTCTAGGGGCATTACGCTAAGAGCACAGCTGTCGCTTCCCCCATGTAGAATCGATTGCAATCGTTGATCTCAATGTACAGCACCTAGCACCTCCAATTTCCAGTATCCTCACTTTTAGCTGGCCTTGGAAATATATGAGTACTTATTAATAGTTTTTCCTGCAATTATCTAGTTGAAGATGAAAAACAGTATAGAGAACATAAACTGTAGTCATTTTTTCTTCTCTCTGTGTTATGCATGGGGCTGATATAAATAGAGGTCAGTATATGTACACTGTTAGCTTTTATAATCACTTCTGTTGGTGGGTGTCATATTGTCATAGGTCATAACGGAATACATATGGACAGATAGAACTGAACCAGTGAAGGGTAAATGATTTGAAGTGTTCAGGTTTATCTTGAATTCGCGTATGACGAGTTATGCAGTGTTACTAGTTTTGTCCTGTTGTACTTTGGAGATATGCTCTTCAGGCTGTGATCTGGAGGTTCTTGCAGAACCTAATGTTCATGTGTCATGTTTTCAGGAATCAATGCAGGGTTATATGCTAGAGAGTTGATGGCGAACTGTGAGAAAATTGTATCAGAATGTGAAGAACGTCCAGGAACAAAACCAGAGCAGGTTCTTGTTAAGAGTTCTGTTGATGCACGTTCTCCTGGTTCATCCACTGCTTTAGTTGCTTATTTTGATGGCCAGGTTTGTTCTTCTAAACTCAATGATTTACACGTAAATTATACAGCAAGTTATCGTCTTAAATGGTTCTAATATATGTTCCATGTTTATCATCCAAGGGAAGTGAGGAACTATGCATGATCAGATTAAACTGCTTTTACAGAAATAAGAGAAGAAAAATAAAAGTAATATTAACAAATCATTTCTTGTATAGCTCACGTTGAAGTTTTAGTCAATATGTCTGTATACTTATGCAGTTAGACCTTACTGTGTGTATATCTGGATGCTAATTTATCCAAATGTCTTACCTATTGACGTCATTCAACATTTTTTCTTGTTTCATCTTTGAAGCTCTCCATTATCCATTATTCATTAAAAACCCATAGCACTAACAATTTCATTTATTCAGGGCTAGTAGGTATCAGCATTCTGGGGCCGATAAGTCTTTTACTTCGTTCTTGTGAACTTGTAACTGTTACACTTTGCTCATCTTTTTGATGGATTAAACTGGTGATTCTGTTAAACTAAAACAACTGAAGCATATAGTAAGTACATTGCTGGTGAGCGAATCAGTTTAAACTATCAGTATGCATTAACTTTGTTACTAGGCTAACAAAGGAAATTTTACAAGCCTGCAGTAGTATAGAAGCATAGGATAGGAATATCCATAATGCAGCTTTCTTCGTTATAAACAATGGAAACAAACAACAATTAAACTTCACTGTCCTCATAAAGAACAGAAAAGAAAAAGAGCTTCCTATATCTGAGACTGTAGATGTTGTGGTCATTCTCTTGTTCTTTTCATGTTGGGCTTTACCTTGGTATAGGGAAATTTCTAATAGGCTATTAGAGGAGTTTATGAAATAAAGGAAAGTCAATTATCTTAATTCTCCGTCAGTTTCATTTAGCAAACCAAAGCAAATTTCTGAAGACACCCCACTCCATTTATTGTTTACGTCCAAGTAATAAGATAAATGATTTCAACTCAAATTAACCTAACCTTATTTGAATATAAAGTTGGTTTAAATCTGCTACAAAAGATAATACTAAATCTAACTAAACAGAATGGCTTGCCTAGATAAAGAGGACCTAAAACTCCAAGGTGGGTTTCCATGTTCATCTAAAAGAGGTTGAACTTGATCCCCTCTAATTAGAGGTAAGGTAGGCCTTGTATTTTCTTGTAGGACAGATGACTTCAACTCAAAATTTGGAGACAATGTGAGACACAACTAAGAATTTGGAGAGCAAAGCTTGTAGTGCAGGGGAAACCAGTATGAGAAATAGATACAAGGATAAGTTGATTGGGAGTTATTCTTTTCTTTTTAATTTCAGTTAGCTATTTGGGTAATTGCGATAATTTGTCCACTAAGGTGTTCGGTTAAACAATTCCAAAAGTTACGCTTTTATCATGTTTTTATTAGGAGTTAGTTATGCATCCCAAGAGTCATGCTTTATCATGTTTCTATAAGAAGTCACTTTGCGGCGCCCAAAGAGTTATGTTTTGTGTGCTTATATAAATCTTGGATCTTGGGAAAAGTGAATAATGTTGTATGTGGTTAGTGTTTTTGTTGAGGACTTCTATTTGGTCTCTCTTTTAGTATTCATCCTCTCTCCTTGTTTTCGTCATTATTCATACATAGACAAAAGTAAAAAAGCAATCTTCAGTATTCATCCTCTCTCGTTTTCTATTATTAAAAACAATAGAGAGATCAATAATAATGTCAACCAGGAAATTTAAGCTAGCCGGTTAAAATGGAGGAGCATAATAGGACATTTATGTTATTGTAACGTTCTGTTAAGGCCGAAAGAAAGATTTTAGATGACTCTTATTAGGCTATTGTTATATGACACAGAATGCTAAGTTATAAGAAATATCATTCACAAATGATAAGCGTAGTAAAGATGTGCATGTTTCGCTGCATGTGCAATAACACAAAGAAAAATAAAGTGAGAAATGAGGATATTCTTGCTGAGCTAGACGTAGTCACCAAAAAAAGAAGATGCAAGAAAATCTCCTATGATGATTTAGTTATGTGTGACATAGACTTACAGATATACCAATTTGACGAGTGGAGTTTGTCAATGTAGGACAAGTTAAAAGAGCGAATGAATAACCGAAGAAAACATAGATGAAGATGATATGAAAATATATGGATGCTAGAGGCTTAAATGAAGGCATATTGCTCGATAGGAATGAGTGGAGAAGGATTATCCATGTGAGCCGTCCAACATGATTCTCTTTTGGTTCTAGCCTACACCAACTATTTAGGATAAAAGACTTCGTTGTTGTTGTAGACAGAAGTAATCTTCTCAAATCAACAACTTTTGTGCACTTAAAATCCAAATCTGATTGTCCATGGAACATGGTTATGTAATAATCTTACTAATTACAATAATAGTTGCAGTCATAAATTTTGTGTGAATGCAGTCTGATTCTGATCAGGTTGTCAGCTGTGATCTTCAGCAAGTGACAAATTTTAGCATATATTAGAGTTGTCAACTAGTTCATCTTCACTTTGATTTCATCACAGTTTTTGTCAAATATTTGTTTCTTGGCTCAAAGTATGATTGAGCTCAAGCTTTGATGATAGTTCTTGATCCATGACTGGCACGTAGTGGCTGGCGTTTTTGTTATGGTTATATCTTTAGTTACAGACTCGATATCTAAGTAGGGCGTGAAGTAGGGCTCCAGCATGGTGAATAGAGGTTGCAAATTGTAAATCTTCTTGATGAGTGATAGGTGGTGTATGGTGGTAGTTGTGGATCACCTCAGGTAGCGGTGTTAGATGGTGGATCGCAACATCTCGGTGAATGATGGAGCTTAGATGGTTATGGAATGTAGCATTGCGATCATAACATCTCATGGTTGATTGGGTGATTGGTAGGTCATGGACACGGATAGAAGTCTCCAAGAAAGACTTTCACACGCTTCCAAAAATAAAACGTAGGATTAACTTGCTAAATTTCAGCCTAAGCTTCTCTTAAATTGAAATTTGATTGTGTCACATGGTAACATAAATAATTTGTCTGCACTAGTTTTATAGCTATATAAATCCTTAAGTTATTGGACAAGGTACATTACCAAGAGATTGAGATCTTGGGGGGAGGTGGAGGAGGGAGCTGTTTTGGATATTCCTTCTTTGGCCCATTTCCTCTTCACCCCCATCACTTTCTTTCCTTGAAAACCCCACACATAATAAGATGAAGAGAGGGAAGTGGTAGCACTTTCAAATCAGACGCCAAGTTCGGTCAAGGACATTCAAATCTTACTCAGGTCTGATCTGGGACCTGGCGGTGTCTGATCTAGCTAGCCCCCCTAGACATGTCTGATCTGGTCAATAGATGGCCAAATCAAAACGAGAGGTACAGTAACAGGTATCGGTCAGAAGTTGGTAAGAGAAGTGCTTATGGGCTATCCTTGAAAAGAATGAAAATTGTTGACTTTAGTGAGAAGCTTAATAGATTTGTGTGCTAGTTTGTCTGAACTCATACATCATTTCTATTTTCGTTTGTACAGATATTATGGCATTACTAGAAATAAGTTGTCAAGTGCAGGAAACTTGCGCGAGCTATTAGTGAAAAATAATAATTCATTATTTTTTAGAAAATAATTTGGACAGTGATCTCTACCTTGTTAGTTTCTTTAGGATCAAAATTTCAATAGATTTTGGAGTTCCGTTTGCTTTTCCATCAAGTAAATGCAAGATGTATTTATCAAAAACTGTGAAGTATGTGTCTACTTGATGGAAGGCCAAATCAAAATTAAAACTTAAGAAAATTGGTATAAGTGAATTCTAAGAGGTAGAGATTATGATAAGAAACTAAATTTTTTTTACAGAGAATGAAAATAGGCTGCCAGCCAGGAAACTTACGTGAGTTTTCCGTACGCGAGCTGGTAGCTCATTTTCATTATTCATTATTTTTATATTTTGAGTCGGACTACAAACTTTTCATAAATTTAAAAAGTTAGATTTAACACATTTTTCACCATCAATTTGCCTTAGGATGTGTTGGTCAAAATTTCGAAAGATGAATAGTGAAAAAGGTCCAAGGTAATAGTAGGCCACTAGTTAATGTGTGGTGAAAAAGTATTAAAACTAACTTTTTAGATTTAATGGAATGTTTGTAATCCAACTCATATGTGTGTGTGTGGGCGTGTGTGGGCGCATGTGCGTGAATGCGTCATTTGATCTTTCCTGTTGCTGGTGCAATGAATTAGAAGTACCCATTCGCTTGTGTTATTGTTTGAATTTCGCAGTTGGTGTTGAGTTTAATTTGGTGCTCAAGATAATCAAACTTGAAATGAAAGTGTTGCTTTTCTTGAGGACCAAGTTTTTGGCACTTGTCAGGATAAATTTTGAAAGTATTGGACGTCATAGAAGTTGAAAAGGAGATGAGATTCATGTCTGGCTTGGAGAACTTGTGAGATAAAGGATTTGGTCAAGTGATTGTCTACAATCTTATTGAGGTTGAAATGGAGATAATATTCATGTCTTGCTTGTAGAACCTGAGCTAAAGGATTTGGTCGAGTGAAATTAGGGTTTGGTGATGGAACTTGAGGATTTTGGTGGATTTGGGGAAGAACAAATTAGAGTTTGACCCTCGCACTCAGGCGAGTCCACGCCCACTTTTAACGATTCTACGAAAAAAGCTAAAACAGAGGGATTTTTCTTCAACATTTCATTCTCTATTACAACCCGTATTAATAGAAAACAACTAAAATCTAGTAAAATTCCTAAAATTAAATCAAATCTAAGAAAATCTTCAACAATAAAACCTTTATTATTTAAATTTAATTAGATATGCTTTTGTTATCCCCATCATTTATCTCCAATTCAAAGCATTCATCCTCGATAAATGTGGAGATGAGAAATATCAAACATGTCCAAGTTTAACTGATCAACATCTTTTCACAAAACATCTCAAATCGGGCTATGGTGGCAGTCAAGAAACTGTTACCCGCGCATCAAGTTTGAATCAAGACAGTGGAGATGGAACTGGTTTCTATAATAAACCGACTAAAGTGGAAGGTAAATCTGGAAAGTCACTCTTTGAATCAGCCCTGCTTTTCCAACAAATCAAATATGTTTGGTAATTTGTTGCAACTGTCAAAATTATATCAACTTATAACATTTCATTTAAATTTTTTCTGTTGAAGTCTGAATGGTAGTTCTGTTGGTGATAGTAAAAGAATTGGAGAGCACTATGTATCTGCTATTGCAAAAGATGGTGAGCTTGGACCGTAATCCTTATCTCATCACCGACTAAAAATTCCTACATCAGCAGCAACATATTTATTAATATTATAATAATTATTAGTAAATATGATTTGTCGGTGGTTATTTTATCTTGGAAGTTTTGCCGGAGGTGCCAGTGAGTACAAGTTTGATAGGCATGTATATAGGAGAGTGGGAAGTACTTCTGTAGGTTTCTTCTTATGAATAGCATCATCAAGTGCATCCATACGCAGCTAAAACTTCACAGTTAGTTCTACCAAAAGATTTTCATAAATCTAAACAATTGGCTTTTCATTAACTTCAGCATTCAGTTTAGATTAGATGCAACATACACCATCAAGAATGAGAAAATTTACTGCGATCTTATGTGTGATGTCATCGTCGTCATTTTTCGGGCTTCTTTCATTCTTTCTCTCACTGTGGTTCTGAAGACAGTTGATTGACTCTTTTATTAAATGTTGTAAGCTTTCGTTGCTTCTAGCGGGTTGCCAGTCGAATTTTCGAAACTCATTAATCAAAAATTGAAGATTTGCTTTTGTTTTTTAGCAAGATTCATCACTCACAAGGGCTTAGAAACAAATAAAAGTGCAAAGGCTTCAAAAATGGCTTTGATTATAGATTCTTCACAGTGAAAGACTTTGATAATGTTGATTGCATGTGGATAATGGCTGCTCTGCTGGAGGTGAAATTTTTAGCTCTGATACCAACCGATACAGGATGGAAGTCAAATTATAGTTTGGTGGTGGAATTTATGGACTTTGGTGGATTTGAGAAAGAACAAATTAGGGTTCAAGCTAGTACCCAGGCAAATCTATGCATACTTTCAATGAACCCATAAAGAAAGATTTACTGTGTCTAACAAGTCACCATGTTAAAACAAAAGGGTTTTTTGCAACATTTTATTGTCTATTTCCAGATTTTGTTGACAATTCTTATTAATAGAAAACAACTAAAATCTAGTACAACAATATAAACTAAATAAGGTCTCTAGTTAGATCTAGCCTTTATTATTCAAATTTAATCATATCTGCTTGTTTATCCTATTATATGTTGTAAAATACGTTTTCATTCCGCGAGCAGTTCAAAGGTGCACAATGCTTAAATGAAAATTAAACGGATTATGCAGAATTATGCAGAATATTAATATTTTAATATATACTAATAATAATACTCACATGCATATATTGTGCATATATTGAGTGCTATAAAATCCAAAAAAAAAAAAATCGTATGCATCTTAATTACTCAAAGCCAATAATAAAACCTAAATATTTTTTTAATCAAATCATATAAACAGTATAAAAATATTATTATAATGTTCAGTCTTTGTTAATAATAATAGTCAGATTTGTTAAAGGCACCTTTATTCTTCAGTTTTCACTCAATAAATAAAAAAATTATTCACCAAAAACCACAATAATCACTCTTAAGATAAATAATAATTCAAATTCACTTATTCTCAACTCTAATTTATTTGATGTTTATGAAAAAAATAATTAACTGCAATTTGAATTAGATGATTACCTCATCTTAAAAAGAATTAATCAGATAACTCAAAACTAAAGGAGTTGAAAAGGCGTGAGCGAGAGAGAATTGGAGAAAATTGCATCTCTTGTAACCGTTAAAGGGTAAATGAGGATCGGATATTGGATTTTTTATGTTTTCAAATATGAAAATCCATCATCGAATTTAACATATTATGCAGGTTATGTGAGCATATAAACTGCATAACCCGTATATCTATTTACAAGGTTGTCTGTGTAATAGTGATGACTTTTGAGTTTTCTATGCGATTTCACTTCGCAATTGCTTATGCGTTTCCGCATAATCAGCTGCATAAAGTAATTTTTTGGACGCTGATCCTGTCATCAAGTGGTTGTTAACAATCTCAAAGGTTTAAATAGGAATGCCTCCATCTTTTCCTCTAATGCAGTTTGTGGTTTAGAGCATGGGTTCTAGTTTACCATAGATCACAATTTACCTCGTTATCAGCATGACCAAAGGAGGTTTAAACGCTGAATTGTGATAGATTAACGGACCACGATGAATTGTTCGTCTACTGTACATTTATGTGGTCATAGTGGTCATTTCATGGAGTGATACTACGCATTAATATTTCCATAATTCTCGATGCGCTGAATTGTGATAGATTAATGGACCACGATGAATTGTTCGTCTACTGTACATTTATGTGGTCATAGTGGTCATTTCATGGAGCGATACTACGCATTAATATTTTCATAATTCTCGATGTTGTGGCAAGCTGCCTCGGAGGCTGGGGAGGTGGCAGTGACAGAATAGGGGAATGGAAATTGAAAGAGATATGCCAGATTCATGGATTGTTGGACCACAACTTCAAGAGATGGCTACACAAGTGTCACATAGCTATGGCAATGAGGCTAGACACGAAACACGATACATGGGGACAAAATTCTCAATGGGTGTGGATCTGTCAACTGACTTTGGAGACGGCTATACATGCATCATTGATCATGAGTGACTACGGTGTTGTGGGGATGCGATGACTAGAGCTGAAGTGAATCGGAATCGAGGCGGTGTCGTCAATTCTCAAATTTGAATTTTTGAATTTATTTTTTGATTTTCAAATCGGTACGCATGGATGACTTTATGTTTTCACTTCTGCATCATCTTGTATTCCTAACTTCCGTATGTACGCAAGAATATCAGTTTTTATTTTTTATTTTTGGTGTTTCTTTAACTACTATGTATCATGTTTGGTTATCCTCTTCTTAATGGAATGCATGGGAATATATCCCACCATATAAGCTTTAAAAAGAAAGGTATATTACCCGACTTGATTGGATTATGGTCATTGTTGTCAGGGTAATGATCCTTATATTTCAAATTTGCTTATTAAATAAATAGGGGGTGATGTCTTCTCTTATGCTACAGGAATCATATAATAACGGCTTCTAAACTAAACAGAAAAAAAAAAAGAAAAGAAAAAAGGAGGAGACTCGTATATCTAACTTTCATTCAAATGCTCCCAATCAATCAATTACGTTAACAAAAAATAAAAGCCCCCTTCACACTGTTCTTTATTATCGATGCCCAGCTAACATGGTGGGATCCAAGTTCAAATAAAGTTTTATCCAAGGATATTGTCATATAAAAGTAAATAAAGATATCGGTAGCTGATAGCTGATTGAAAATATAAGTTGAAGAAGGTTTAAAGAAGATGGATTAAGAAACAAGGTCAAGTCAGCTAATCTCATCTCCACCCGGAAAGATTTTGTTCGACTCATCAAGGAGGGATTATAATAAGTATTTCGATATTTGTGTTCTAATTGGTCTTTGTTGCTGAAATCTTTTATACGAATAAAGGTGTTATGTCTGGATCTGTCCAAAGAAATGGACTAGTAACTCCCCCTTTTGAGGGGTCAATCCTCCTAATCCACCCTGGCAGACCATCATAAACTGTTAGTGTCATGTATTGTTGGGTTTAACAAGGAGAAAGATCAAACAGTTAACACACCTCAACTCTTTTTTGTGTTTGACAGTCCATTATCAAGCAATAAGCAACGTCATAAAACAATCTATCTATGGTTATGGTGATGCGAATAAAGCTTATTGTTTAATGTTCATCTACAGCAGGTTGTACTCCATGTTCATGTGTTTCAAGTAATCGTCAACAAGCTATTTCTTAAAATTTATTGAATTCTGTGAAATGAATATTGTAAGCCTCACTTTGTCTGAAGCCAATGTCTGCTTACAACAACCCCACAAGCCTACATTACCTTATTTGAAAACAGATTCTCAAGTATTTTCTTCTAATTATCTTGCAGGTACTTAATGTGGCTAACATTGGAGATTCAGGCTTCATTGTGATGAGGGATGGAACAGTTTACAAAAGATCGACCCCAATGGTCTATGGATTTAACTTCCCATTGCAGATAGAAAGAGGAGATGACCCTTCGAAGCTGATTGAGGTAATTAGAGCCTATCAACTTACACATCTTCTACAGATTCAAGAAATGATACTAATATTTATGCTTCGGTTCCAAGTCTTACGCAATTGATCTAGATGAAGGGGATGTGATAATAACAGCAACAGATGGTCTCTTTGACAATCTATATGAACAAGAAGTGGTGACAATTGTCAACAAATCGCTTGAAGCAAAATTCAAACCTGCGGTATGAGTTAAACTGCCTAGATTTTTTATCTATATATTTGTTAGTGCTAATCCTATACATCGTCTTCTAAGGTAGTTTTTTTTTTTCCTGTCATGTTCACAGGAGATTGCAGAATTCCTGGCATTGAGGGCACAAGAAGTAGGGAGATCAGCATCAGCAAAAAGCCCCTTTTCTGATGCTGCCCATATTGCTGGTTACCCAACTTTCACTGGAGGCAAGCTTGACGATGTAACGGTTGTTGTTTCGATAGTTCAGAGATCTAGCACATGACCCCAAATTCTGTAATTATCTTCATTTAGCTCAAGCAAACACCAGAACTACTACTTGTCCCACTTGAAATTTTTGTACCAATAAAGTCAAAATGAAGGCAATCAAACAAGAGACAAATATAAAAAAACATAAAGAGGACATTCCATTGGTAGAAAATGTTCATAGTCTCCTTCTAGTACTTCCCATACAAAGACTCAATTGAACTTTCATCATGGATGGTTTCAGAATGAAGCTGCTGCTATGGTGAATAGAATAGCAAGCGATGGTGCTAGGAAAGTTGCTGCAGCTGAATGCACTGGGGAGGGAGCCGGGGCTCTTGCAACGCTTTGTCCGATGGATGAGGAAGCTGATGGTGTTCCTGCTGGGGATAACACTGCAGGTATGGGTTTAAGGTACTTGTCACTGTGAGAAATCAAATTAGATGTGTAGATTATTTTGCCTTGACTGCCTAAGTGCATGATTTAATGCAATAACCTTTGTCTTTAGGAGCCATATTTCATCTGTTATGCATCTGCTAAAAGATGTGTTATCAAGTATTGAATTTATTTGCAGTCTGTATCGTGAATTGCATGCTTATGTTCGAGATCAGGCAGGGAAGTAATTTATCTCCATAATCTATATTCCTTTTGGGCATGCAGTTCATGAGAAACAATAGAATCCTTAGAGTCAACAGTCTAAAGTAGTATAGTAGTGAGAGAAGATATCGGAGATCAGAAAACAAACCAGGTGGTTTCCCAGTTACACCAGTTGCAACTGCAAAGAAATCCTATTTAGTTTACATCCTCAAGAACACCGATGGGGAAACAAAATTGAGAGTGGAAACAAACTCACTGTTGCACTTGCTGAAGGGAGGGGTCTTGACCCCACAAGCAGAGGGCAGGGAGAGTGCCTTGGTCATGTTGAGCTTGACCCCGTAATCAGCACTCCCCTTGAAAGCCTGGCAGAGGCAGGAGACCTCCTCCTTGGCTACCTTCTTGAGGCCAGGGCAGCACTGCCCCTGTGGCTTCCTTTCTTTGCTCCCCTCTTGCACAAAGCTGAGGCAGTCAGCCAAGCTGACCAGTACAGATGAACAGTCTATAGCAGCTGTGGGTGCTGGTGCTGCTGCAGCTGCAGCCTGATGCACTCCTTTTGCACTCACAATGCAGATTGAGAGCATGGCCCAGCAACACAGCACAGTCCACTTGTTGTTAGCACCAGCCATTGTTGCTGCTGCTGCTGTTGGTGTGAGTTGAGTGAAGAGAAGTATGGAGAGTTATAGGAGAGAGGAGAGGGAGTGGTTGGGGGCGATGATAAACAAAGTCACAGGTGTGAGTGGTGAGGGATGGGTGGAATGATGAGGTAGGGGAAAGGGCATGCAGTTGTTGGAGCCCAACTTTCAAGGAGATTCTTTTCAAGCAGGAGAATGAAAATTTAGGAAATGGAAATGGAAGAAATGATGCTCAAGCATGCTGATTGAGTACTTTCTAGTGCCTGGCAAGGAAGACCACCTGCCCAAAGGAGAAAAAGTGTAGTGGGGTTTTTAATTTTTATTGACACGCTGCACAACTTCCAGTGTTGGGTTGTTTGTAGAGACTATTTCACTATTTTCTCTGTTTGCTTTGATAAATACTCAATTTCCTATTGCTTGCTGGTGTGAGTCTAATTTGGCACCCTCGCTTTTTATACAGATATATCTTGTATTTTAGATTGACCAATTGCCAATGAAAAAAACAAGAGTATATATCATGCCTTCAATTCCTCTCAGGGATGTTCAGTCGATCCGAGTTTTCTGATCGGATCCGAGGGTAGAAGGCTCCGATTATTTATTTTCCAAAAGCAAACTAAATTTGCATGTTACATGCAATGGCATTTTTAGGCATGCAACAATTTTGCATGCAACATGCACCCACTTTGCATGCAGCATTAATTTCTCATCTTTCCAATTTCCCATGCCAAAATTCATTTTTCCATCTTTTCATGCTGAAGCATTATGTGCAACATTAATTTCTCCTCTTTCCAATTTCCATGCCAAAATTCAACTTTCCTTCTTTGAATGCAAAAGCATGCAGCATTTATTTCTCCTCTTTCCAATTTTCCAGGTCCAAATTCAGTTTTTTCTCGTTTCATACAGAACCATTTGCATGTTGCATGCAGCATTATTTTTTTTTACTAGAGAATCACATTCGGTCGGAGTCGGAGTCCGACAGACTCCAATGATTTTCTGTCCATATCTGAATAAGACTCTAATCGTATGAGATGTCTGAACTCCAACTGATTCCATTCGGAGTCGATTAATTTGGTCGAAGTCGGATTAGCCTGCTCATCCCTAGTTTCATATTTAATCGTGTTCCATAAAGATAGAAATTTGTGGCAAGATCTTTCCTCTGGATTGTTCGTAAGTTCATATGATAATTAATTGTTGAGTTGGATATGTTGGTGATATTCCAGCTAGTAATTAACAATCGATCTAGCCAAGTAAAAAAGGCCGAGTTCAATCGGCAAGGCAAGCCCTTTTGACTTTATTGCTTCTTTTCCAGTCATACTCGATATAAATGATCCCTAGCCAAAGTTTTACATTCTTAAGTTGGAGATTCAGAAATGGTGTGTGTTGATGCCCATTTTAGTCAATTAAGACTATTGAGCTAAATTTGAGCACCACACGGAGATTTTGTCGCAAAATCAGGTCTTGAGCTAAACCAAGCTCAAGAGGTCGTTCCTGATTTCGAATAACCTTTAGAGAGATTATCATATAATTGAAAAAAAAATACATTTATATAGATATAACGAGATTTGATCGAGATGAGATCTCATGCTACGTCCTCGGTTAAAGATGAGCATTTCGACAGTATGCTTTATAATGGAACTCATTTATAATGGAACTCAATATCTTTCTTTTCTCTCTTGTTAAAGACCATATGTGGAGAAGCTAAAGAAGTGATTATAAGATCTTTTGTCTCTCTCTCTCTCCTCGTGGGTGTGTGTGTCTGTAATAATTTGTTAATAGAGTCACGCTGAATTTCAATATAATCTCCGAATACAATATGGATTCTATTGCTTTATAGGAGAAATTTCCTTACTACAGATGAACTCAGTTTTCTAGTCTTGAACGAGTTCTAGTTATAAAAAAAAAAAATTAGTCTTATGTGCTTTCTGCCTGTGAGTTCAAGGGACCCTTTCTTGATGGGTTTTTATTCCTGCGAGTCTGAACTGATTAATTTATGAATCAATAATAGCCCTGAACTCTTGAGTTTATTCCAATAAACTTTTGGAGTATTATATGCTCTCTCCAAGTTGGTTTGCCTATTATGCCGAGGGTTGGCCTGGTCTAAGTAAATAAATGACCCGATCAATTGTTACCATGAAAAAATACGGGAGTATCATATGATTGCTGCGAAAGACCTGGTTAACCGATGCACAATGATTCCCTCTTGCTCCACCCTCGGGCCATATGCTTCAATCATACAATTGAGATTCGTTGTTGCTCTAGATTTGAATCCATTCAATTTTACTTGGAGATGAACAGTTAAATCTGTTTAGCCGCACTTCAGAGACTCGACCCCATATGGAAGCTTATAAGCCGATGGTGGGAGGTTTGGCATCTTTAGTTGTTGAGAGGAATTTTAAGCTCATGTTAGAGAGTTTTTAGAGGCATTATTATCCACCTCCAGGTTTAATAGTGTCACTGGCAAGTCGATATCAACTCTGGCTTTGGAATGAGTCACCTGATAAATTCTATGCCGGTTTCTCTAGAGGAATCACCATAAGTCTCCGGATTTTCAACTATTTACCATTTCTTTGAAGGGAACATAAAAAACTATGGTGCATTGTTGTCGAGGTAAAAGATCCTGGACCACTAGCCTTGCGGTTCTTTGTTTTATGACCAATATTGCTTGTAATTGGCTCTTGCCTTGAGAGCTTTCAAATTCTGGAAGTCTCTTGAGTGCCTAGCTTGAGCATTCTCAATAGGAGTCAAGAGAGCTCTGTATCTCGAGCCTTAGCTTTCGTGTAGCGTTTGGAGGAAGGAGCAAGCCTTCATCCGAATAGGGTAGTTTTAGTTTTAGTCAGAGCAATCAAACTCGTCTTTAGATCGTAATAAATAATTGTTTTGTAATTGTAATTGAACGGATGAAAAGTAGACACTTGCTTGATCAGTGCTTGCTTTTGTTGAGTTGTTATATGCTTATCGAGCTATTAAGCGGTTTGATGTCAACTCGCTTTTAGAATTGCTAAGTACTTTTATGGGCACAGAGTTTTTGATTTGTCCTTTTAGCTTGTATAAATATTGCAATTTCATGTTAGAAGTTAGTCTAAAATGCTATGCATTGGAAAAGAAATGTTTTTTTAGTAGAAAAAGAAAAACTCATAAAATTCCATTACTTATCTTTTTGGCCGAGTAGGTCAATTCCCTAGGTGTTAGGTTCTTGCCTGATTGAAGAATGCCAAGTTTATAACGGTAATTTGTCTTTGCACTACAGCAATGGGCCTTTGAAGCGGCATCTTTTGGATCTGTAATGCCCCTTGAAGTGATGTCTTTTGTATTATTCATGCCCAAGTCCCTACAAGACTTTCTGGATTGCCAGGACAAGTATTAAGTGGCACGAAAGTTTTTGTAGCAAATTACCTTAACACTATGTTCTCGCACACTAGCATTGGTGGTCCATTGTTATGCCTGACTAGACTTCCATTATTAATACCAACTGGCAAAAGATTTAAGATAAAATTGCCGAAGCGCTAGGTACTAGTCTGCTAGAAGCAATAGAACTTGCTGTGGTGGTACTATTGTCACACTCTCTCATGATTGTCTACAAATACCAGGTTCCCATGAAATGGAGCAAGTACTGTCTAATGGCGGAAGGTTTTGTAGTGTATTTCCTTAATGTTATGTGTTATACGCTAAAAGGGTGGCTCGTTGTTGACGCCAACTATTTTCACCCAGTGAATCGTAGGACTTATAGTATTGTTGCAGTGAGTACTGTCAGGTGGAAGATTGATGGGGCAAGTATAATTGGGTCATAACTGTCGAATACTGTCAAGTGGGAGCATAAATTGACTAGCACTGCCAAGTGACGGAGACTGCCAGGATGAGCACTATTAAAGCATAAACTACAGAGTACTGCTAAATGAAGGAATTTGTTGGGACGAGTACAATGAGATATAAACTGCCAACTACTACCAAGAATAGACCTTGAGTTCTGACAAGTGAGCCTATATTAGTTGGGCAACTAAACTCAGGGTCTCACTAGTTGTTTACTAGAGTCGAATCTGGTTTATGTTACAGAATCAAAATTTTGGCAACTGCTTAGACCTATGCTAGTATATAAAAGTAGTTTATTGGTAGGTGGCATGTCGTATCGCACTTATATGGCATATCGAATACAAGATATGTCAGATGCTGCTAAGAATTGCTATATTTGATGAGAACTTTCTAATATTCAGTCATATGAACTTATATACAGCTCAAGTTGTCTAAGAATATGTCCACACTTAGGCTTATTATATTTGCATATATATAAAACCGAATCAGAGAGTATGAGGGGTAGATTACTGATCATGGGGGCATAGATGTCTCTTTTTCTTTCCGTGGGAACATCATCCTTTATCAAGAGTTGCCTCGTTGTACTGCATTAGGAAGTCTCAGAGAGACGCCATGGTTCTCCTTTTATTCTTACTCGCCATGGTGTGGGAAGCCAGTAGTCAGCGGAGGGCCAACGGAGATGAGAAAATACGAGGGTTTGTTTCTGAGAAGAAAAGAGCATTTCGGGGGAAGGTGGGTGTGCCCTTAGAAAGTTCTCAGCTTTTCAAAAACAAAGGTCTGTGCCCTTTGATATGTAGGGTGTGTCTCTACAACTACCCTACTTTTGAGCAGTCAACAGAAAGAGGCAATCTGGCCCAATAATGCCTGTTCCCGTTAGCAACAAGCCTCCATCAAAAATTCAAAGGCCATCAACAATTAAAATGAAAGCCCAAACAAATAAACAAAAGTGAGAACTGAACTAACAAAATACTAAAAATGATTAGCAATTAAGTTTTCCAATCTAAAGATATATATTATTCTTTCTTCTGAGGAGAATAGATATCAACAGTAGGCAGCTGCAAGCTAAGTGCTATGCTAACTGCAAATAGGGCAATGTAGACATCTAAAGGCATGAGAAGCTTGCAACTGCAGCAGCAACACAAAGGACCAGCCTTGAAGTTGTGAGCTGCCACGATCCCGATGCTATCGGTGCCGGAGCTGGAACCGGGAGGATGTGAACTTGCGGCGGAGGGGGAGGAGGAAGCGTCGGCAGTGCTGGAGGTGCTGGAGATACCGGTGCAGGAGATGGTGCTGGTTGTGGTGGCGGATTTGGCGTGACAGGCTTTGATGGTGCAAATGGGGGAACTGCATTTTTTTTTTAAAAAGAAAAATAATTTAAAAAAAAAAAAATCAGTAGAAAATGAACTTAAAATCATTATGGAGACCGAAAATGATATGTAAAAAATTTAACTGCTCACCAGGAACGGGGGCTGGGGCTGGGGCTGGGCTAACTGTAAGTAAACAACAAAAGAGTCACACACACACAAAAAAAAAAAAAAAAAAAAAAAAAGGAAGAACAAGAAGTTAAACTAAAAGTTGTAGAATTTTAATTGAAAATATTTTTAAGATAATAAAGAATAAAGCAGATAAATGTTGGCTATTTTCAAAAAATAAATAATAATTGATCATTCTCAATAAATAATAATTGATTGTTCTCTAAATCTCCTTATGGTATCAAATTCATCTAATTTAGTTGGATGCATAATTGTAATTCCTGTCAGCAAATGAGTTTGAATGTGATCAATTACGTTGTTATGATTGTATTATTACCGTCAGATAACATCAGTTCAAGTTCATCCATGCATCAAATATTTTTTTGAAGAAAATCCTTGCATCAAATTAAAATATCTAACTTTTGATTCACATAAAAAAGGCTCCAAATCAAATAAATAAAAGCTATTTTTCATGGAAAAACGTACCGAAAATTTAATCTAATGAAATTGCTATATAAAACCAGTCCTTGAATTAACTCAAGCTTAATAATGACACAAGCCAAACTAATTAATCGAATGCATTATACATTATATTTACACTAGAGCAAAATAATATTTCCTCCGATCAAACAAGAATTATGTAATATATATATTGTTGGGTTTTTTGGTCCATTTGCGTCTACAAACAGTTTGATTTGTTATAATTCATTAGAAAAGAGAAATCATGATTTTTTTTTTTTTTTTTTGCTTTTATGTATAAAAGAGAAAAGACTAGGATCTTTCTTTTCCAAAGTTTAAATCCTATAACGTAACAATAATATTAATTAGATGGTGTATTAATTTGATGCATGAATTCAAATCAAAACATAAATAATAAATTTTTGCATGCATACGGGCGCAACTAGCGGCATTGGCAGGGACGGGCAGGTTGCAGGCGTGAGGCAGTCCCATTGCCCGACCCATATCGAGCTTGATCCCCATATCGCCAGCCATCTTGAACCCCTCGCACAAGCAGCTCGGGCTCGTGTTTATGACCGTTGTGAGCTCACCACAGCACATTTTCGACGGTGCAGGCTCTTTGCTCCCTAGCTGGACGTAGTCCAGGCAGTCCATCATGCCCATGATCACAGTGGAGCATTTGTCCGCTGTCGACGACGGTAAGGCGGTGGCGACTATCGTCGGAGCCGTGCAAGTTGCTAGTACAAGGATCAGATGTATGAAGCTAGCCATTTTTTTTTTTTTTTTTGAAATTTCTTGCTAGTGATGTGGTAGTAATGGAGGTGTAAATTTATATATATAAGGTAGAAAAGATTAGGTAGTTGGAGCTTTCTCCGGAGATATGTGAGAGTGATCAGTAGTCAAATTTTTTTACGGTTACGTTTGTTGAGATTTGGATGGATACGTTACATTCATAGAGATTTGAGATTTGAATGTTCAATTTGTTTTCTGTCAGTTTTCAATTCTCATTCAGGCCCTCAACTGAACTCCTCTCACTTTGAAAATTTTCATCTTGAGATAATAAGTTGGATAATGAGAAGTATTCTGACAGTATTATGGTCGTAACCATGGCATAAAGGCATGCACATGTCCAATCTCATGTAGGAATCATGGCCTCTTATGCTTGCTGTAAGGGTGATTGACTAAACAAATGGTTGGAAGGAATTGATAATATCATGATCTCTATGGGAACAATATGTTAACAATTAGCATAATTAATTGTGATAAATAAAACAAAAAGCTATCGTGTAACACACGATATTTACATGGAAACCTTTATAGGAAAAACCATGGAACAGTTCTCGAGCAAATTTCATTATTCCAAATAAATAGTATTAGCATAGTTTTTCGAATTTTTTCCAGAGAGCTTGGAAATTTAAAGAAAATACAGAGTGATAAAATACTATCTCCACCTCGAAATTAACCTACCAGCTTATTAGAAAACTGAAGTCTATACGATAAACATTAGACTAATGCCATGATGGAATTAAACTGCTTGAAAAGCCTATCCCATAGAGCACATCAAGCTCTTTCCTTCTCTCTCTCTCTCTCTCCCTCCCTCTCCCCTCTTCGTTCATTTCTTCTAACTTGATGGATTTTTGGATGATTGAAATAACTGAAATGAGCTCCTATTTATATATTTAAACTATGAAGTTTTTAAACTTTGATAGGTGGCAAATACTTTTTTTTTAGCAAATCCAGTGGGTAAGTCCCCCGTATTTCATTAATTAGATTTTAACGAAACGTGTTAGGGTTTACTACATATATAATTATATTTTAACGACCCGTGTAAGTCCCCCGTATTTCATTAATTAGATTTACTACATATATAATAAGTCTAGATATAAGTTTAGATATGCCACCCTAGTGGGGGCTAATATTACAAATATTTAAATGCAGTAAAAGTTTGTTGGTGATTATTTTCTTTCAAGTTCCCTCCTAGACTTCATGCTCCTCTATTCTACATCTTGCAGCTCTCCTCTTGGTGCCTCATCATTCCTTGTTAAATCTTCCTCCCTCGACAACCCCCCTCCTAGCTCCCCTTCCTCTTGCCTCTCCAGTACAATTAGATCTAGCCTCCTTCTTATTTCTCTTCTTAGCTGTCTGCTTAAAATTGGCTAATCTTATATCTCCCTCTCCTGTCCATAGATCAACAAAGCCATCAATTTTGCAACATATACTTACAAAATTTTGGAATTTTGAATTGAAAATGTGATTGTTTCTCTCATTCTAAAAGTGCCAAAGTAAAACTGCAATGACTGCTCCTTTATTTTTATTACATTTTCCCATATATTTTTCAATTGATTGTTTTCTCTTACCCATTAACTTGTGCCATGAACTTGTGCTTTTTAAACTAGAGTACATTCTCAGCATGTCTATATATTCCTAAAATAAGTGTTATACGTTTTTCACTGCCTAATTACATAAAACACACCTCCTGGTCCACTCCATCCCCTTCTTTGTAGATTGATCTATGTCAATATTTCGTTTCTATGAACCAACCATAGGAGTACCTTGATCTTGGATGGGGCCTTAATCCCCATATTATCTCCGATTCTTTGGACCTTACTCCTTTATATGTAATTAATGAATAACTAGATGCTACTAAGAGCCGCTTTTGTTCCATAACCAATGAGTTGTGTTTTTTAGGTTTGTTGTGCTTTTATATTTTCTATAGTTTTGATCAGTCTACTTCTCTCCTCCTATTATCTATAATTACTATTTCTTAGCGGAGGCAATCTATTTGAACGTCTCCTACAATATTTGTCTAGTGTTATCTCTTTATTTTGGATAAGGTCAAATATCCCTATAGTAGTGTGTTGGAGTTGTTGTAGCTTTACCCATTTATCATTCCAAAATCCTATCATTCTTCCTTCTTCCATTTGAAATCGAGTGCCTGCCAATATAATGAATTTTATTCTATGTATGCCTTTCCAGAATTCTAAAGGCCGTGTTGTTTTCCCACACGCAGCTCCCCATGTACCACTTTTGTTTCCATATTTCTCTAACATGATCTTAATCACCCCCTTCTCCGGAGAGTCTAATAGCTTCCATCACCATTTTAGTAAGATTGCAGTATTCATCCGTCACCAATTTAATAAGCTTCCATCACCAATTTAACTGAGATGAATAGCACTCTGATTATTACAGTCAACTGTTTAGATACTTGCTTTCATATATAGTTCTTGCAAAAAAATATTTCATCCGTCATTTTTTTTTTTGCAAACTTCTATAATTTTAATACACTCAGCTTTTATACTTAACAAAGCAATATATTCTTACAACTAGAAATGCCAAGAGACACAATTCCCCTGCAAAAGTAAATAATAACCAGATGTATAATTTCTTAATTAATATCTCCTACAATATATGTTTTAGTATAACTTATTAATGCCGACTTATCTCCTATAAAACAATTACTTACCTTAAAATTTCCTCCTAGATACCTTAAGGTCCACTTGATTGAGCCCAATATTTTTTTATCTCTCTTTCGAATTTTGTAGTCCTTTTTCATGTCATGTCATTTCTTGTGATAATCATAACAAAATATTCAATCTAATTTACTTCTAGATCTGGAGTGGTTGCATCCATCTTTTGATGTAGGCATTTCTCAATCCTCCATAACGAATATTTCAGTCTATGATGCGCCCAACTTCTTTCTTATGGATTCTTCATTAAGCAAAGTATTTTTAACCAAATTCATAGACTATGTTTTCTAGTGCAGAGTTACTTAAGGGCACCACCAGTGTCTTCCAACTCTCTAGAAAGAAACCGAGTAATATTAAACCTATAACTTACCAATTTTATGAGTGTCAGATTGGGCCACAATGTTCTTGTCGTTATAGAAAACTTTTCGCACTATGGTCGCCAGTTTGTTTCCGTCGAAAGACACAATTTCTTTCATTGTCATAGATTAATAAATATTACAATAAAAAATATTCAAATTATAATGAAAAGAAAGAAAAAAGAAACAAACAAGAGAGACTTTCTTTTACAGAAGATGTGGGTTCTAAAGTGAAGTGACTACAGAACATCATCCTTGTACTCCGTTGATGATCTAATACCCAAAAATTGATCTTGAACGTGGAGAATATGAAGAAAAAGCTTCTGACCAGCGGTTTTTATTGCTGGTCGACGCTCTCTCTGCAGAAATAATTTGGTCTCCAATGATCTTTCTCCCAAAAGATCCTAAAAATCCCTCTCCTAGCTCCTATTTATAGATTTTAGGGTTTCTTTAGAGATAAGGATGGAATTTCAATCAAATCTCTTCTCTTAACTCGTATTTGATATGAAATCTTTAATTCCAAGTGATTGGATACGATTAGAATCGAAATTCAAATTAAAATCTGGAAAAAAACTCAAATTGGAAATTGGAATAGCGCAAGGCTTTCATCCCCGCGCGAGGCTATTAGCCTCACGCAGGGCTATTAGCCTCGCGCGGGGCTATTTGCCCCACGCAGGGCAGCTAGCCTCACATGTGCAAGGCTATTTCACTCCGTATGGCTTTTTCTCTTGCTTTTCAACTTTCTCGGCCGACAAATCTATTTTTGTATGTCAAGTTTCGGGCTTGGACATGTATATCTAGAGTCGTCAGATCGTGTCGAAAGAACTTATATAAAAACATGAAACAATTTAGGAGGTAGTCCATCAGCTATCATGTACCCATAGAGTATAAAAATTCAATTGTACAACTTAATAAATATTACACTTGAAACATAACATATATCTCTATCATTCAGTATTTCCTGCAACCTAGTATTGTTTTCATTCTATCGTAATTCATGTCAAATTTTAAGTATCATACAATATAATGTGTTTAATTCAAGTGTGGCCGAAGTTCGCAAAGTTCTATTTGTTAACAATGGTAACACTCAAATAAAATCTGATTGAGATAGTTGTACTTGTATTTTATTAGATAAACAGTCAGACATTAAGTCAAAGACCACTTGATTTATGATATTAACGGAACAACTAAGGTAAAAGTAAGGGAGTGGCTGCCTTTCAACATAAGTCACTCCTTAATTAAGAGCACTGACTCTTTCATCATTTGCCACTCATTCCTTAATTAAGAGCACTGACTCTTTTAGCATTTGCCACTGAAATCCATGTAAATATCGATGCAGGTTGATATCACAAGAAAGATCACTATAACCATTAGTAGGGCTGAGCAGAAAATCGAAAAAACTGAACCGAACTGTAAAACCGAATCGAACCGATCGGTTCGAGTTATTCGATTTTTAGTTCGGTTCGATTTAAAAACCGAAACGGATTTCGGGTCAAGTTTTGATGGGTTTAGCTCCAACTGAAACTAATCGAAAAAACCGAATTTTTGCAATTGTAGTTTATTCTTTTTCTTTGATTTATTCTCAATATGTTTTTCTTTTAAATATTTGACGAAAAACATGTGATTGATATTTTTGTTGAATTCATTCACTAATTTGAACCTTAAATTGAGCCAATTCACGAGTTCAAATTAAATAAATTAAGTGAATTGAAATTGGCTTCAAAAGTTGAGTACATAGCAAAGGAACAAAAAGGGAAGATGAAAAGATAGTCCCACATGGGATAGGGGAATGTAAGGATGTGAGTTTAAATATGATAGCTTGCTCATTTACTTTGCTTATGTAAAAAGAGGAAAATCATGAGCACCACGGGTGGTGCTACGCACCGCCCGCACCCGCACGTGCACGCGCGTGTGCGAGGGAGAATGGGCGTTTAGGGCGCATTGGGCGCTTTAGAGGCGCACTTTGCACTTCACACGTTGCGCCCGTCAGTCAAGAGTCGTTGAAGTCCAACGGTCGGCGGTCCAACAGTCACCGGCCGCCGTCAACGGTTACCGTTAAACGGTCACAACTGTTGAAACGGCCAACTGTTGCGACTGTTGAAATCTCAACCGTTGCGACTGTTGAAAACCTATAAATAGGATCTGGGTCAGTGTTTCAAACTACACGTTTTTTCTTTTCTCTTCTCTTTTTTCTTCTGCAGACAGAAGTTCCAGAATTTATGTCTACAGAACAACTCTGTTCATCAATTCAATAAGTTCAGTCCTGCATAACATAAACCAGAGAGAACCTCTATCAGATTCGCCAGAGCAGAGGGATTGCAGCTTCCTTCCCTCTGCAGATCGATCGTTGTATCCTGAGAGATCGACGTCCAAGAAATCCAGAAGCAAGCAGTGGAGGACGAATCGATTTTAAGGAAATAGTGTCCAACACTAGCCTCGATATTCATCCAATCTACTTCCTGTCATCTTCCAGTGGTCTTCCAGTCTTCATGCAAGTATCTGAAACAGGTTTTTCATAATCCAGTTTCTTCTTTATTCACTTTAGGTTAAGTAAACTAGTTAAAAAAGAATAGTTTAATTATTTCTGTAAACAGTTTCATTCTGGAAACTGTGTTAGGTAATAAGATAACAGAACAATGAAACCTAATTACATAATTAGTTTCCTGCAAGATAACAGTAGCAATTCAGTGTAACTACAAATCTGTCATTTTGTGTTAATCTAAAATAATTCTGTATGCTTCAATCTGCAACCACAGAATTAGTAACCTCCACTTTACATTATTCTGTAAAAAATACCAACAATCTTAAAATCGATTATTGCATGTTTTAGATTAACTTTTTAAGAATACAGTTTAAACATTTTAGTTTGAACCTACATTCTTAAAATCGATCTTTGTACTTGTTTTAGATTAATTTTTAAGAATACAGTTTAAACATTTTTGTTTAGAACCTACATTCTTAAAACTGATTTTTTGAATTCTGTCAAAATACCATAAATTAGAGTACTGTTATCAATTAGAACTCTGTTATAATAGTATTTAATCTTTAAACTGATATTTTGTTTTAGATTAAAATACTGTCATAATAGTAATCAATCACTAGTAATCTTAATTGCTTTTAGAGAAGACTAATTAATTCTGTTTTGTGTTTGGAGTTAGAATTATTTTTCAGTTTAGTTAAAATTTATTACAAGACATTAAGATAGATAAATTTTAATATTTGTAGATGGCTACTACATCTGATATGTCCACTGTGATAACTCCTGTCATGGTTACTCCAACTGTGCCTTCAAGCCAGTACGAGAAACCAGAGAAGTTCAGTGGCTCAGATTTTAAGAGATGGCAACAGAAAATGTTGTTCTTTCTCACTACAATGAATCTGGCCAAGTACTTGAAGGAGACTGTGCCTACTCTTGTTGAAGATGATCAACAATCAGTAAAGGCGGTTGAAGCATGGAAACATGCGGACTTCTTGAGTAAGAACTATATCCTCAATGGTTTGGACAATATACTGTATAATGTATATAGTTCAGTTGCTACTGCTAAGGAACTCTAAGAGTTCTTAGACAAGAAATATAATACAGAAGATGCCGGCTCTAAGAAATATGTAGTCGGTAAGTTTCTGGATTATAAAATGGTTGATTCTAAAAATGTAATCAACCAAGTAAAGGATTTTCAAGTGATCATTCATGAAATTCATGCTGAAGGTATGACTATCAGTGAATCTTTTCAAGTGGCTGCAATAATTGAAAAATTGCCACCATCTTGGAAAGAATTTAGATATTACCTAAAGCCTAAACGAAAAGAAATGACACTTGAAGATCTAATTATACGATTGAGGATTGAAGAAGATAACCGCCTTTCTGAAAAGAAAATTAGAAATCCATACAATGTTTCTAAATCTAATGTTATGGAAAATTCCAATAAGTCTAATGACAGAAAGAGAAAGTACAATGGTGAAGACTCTAAGAGTGGTAACTCGAAGAGATTCAATGGCAAGTGCTACAACTGTGACAAGCCTGGACATCGTGCAAAGGACTGCCGTGTGCGAAAGGCACCAGATTCTTCGAAGAAGAAGAAGAAGCATCCTAATGCACATTTGGCCGAAGAAGAAAATCTTTGTGCAAATGTAGATGTAAATTGTACATCTGTTGTCTCAGAGGTAAACCTAGTTGGTGGCAATTCTAAGGAATGGTGGGTGGATACTGGGGCCACTCACCACATTTGCGCCAACAAGTGGATGTTCTCCACATATGAATCTGTGGAATGAGAACTACTCTACATGGGTAACTCTGCAACCTCCAAGGTTGAAGGACGAGGCAATATTGTACTGAAAATGACTTCGGGGAAAGAACTTACTCTTATTGATGTACTTCATGTACCAGATGTCCGTAAGAATCTGGTTTCTGGTTCAGTCTTGAGTAAGAAAGGCTTTAGGCTTGTGTTTGAGTCTGATAAATTTATACTCACAAAGAATGGTGTATATGTAGGTAAGGGGTATATGACCAATGGTCTGTTTAAATTAAATGTAATGACCATTGCCCCTAAGGTTATTAATAAAATTGATTCTTCTGTTTATATGACTGAGTCACCTTTTATTTGGCATGGTAGATTAGGACATGTTAATTATTATACTTTACAAAGATTAATAAATTTGAATATGTTGCCTAATTTCAATATAAACTTTGAAAATAAATGTGAAATATGTGTTGAATCAAAAATGACTAAGCTTCCATTTCACTCTATAGAACGTAGTACTGAACCTTTAGAATTAATTCATACAGATGTATGTGATTTAAAATCTATTCAAACTAGAGGTGGAAAGAAGTACTTTATTACGTTTTTAGATGATTGTACTAGATATTGTTATGTATATCTACTTAGAACAAAAGATGAGGAATTGAAATGTTTATACAATACAAAAATGAAGTTGAGAATCAACTTAGCAAAAAGATAAAAGTGTTAAGAAGTGATAGAGGTGGTGAATATGAGTCACCATTTGCACAAATTTGTGCAGAACATGGTATTATACATCAAACAACTGCTCCTTACACTCCTCAGCAAAATGGAATTGCTGAGCGTAAGAACAGAACTTTAAAAGAAATGATGAATGCCATGTTAATAAGTTCTGGCTTACCCCAGAACATGTGGGGGGAAGCTCTGCTTTCTACCAATTATATTCTCAATAAGATACCCCAAAAGAAATTTGAGAAAACACCTTATGAATTATGGACAGGTCGAGCACCTAGTTATAAATTCTTAAGAGTGTGGGGGTGTCTAGCTAAGGTGGCAATTCCTACTCCTAAAAGGACTAAAATTGGACCTAGAACTATTGATTGCATATTCATTGGATATGCGCATAATAGCAGTACTTATCGTTTCTTTGTTTTTAACTCTGATCATCCAGAAATACATAAGTACTCTATTATTGAATCTAGGAATGCAGTATTTTTTGAAAATATGTTTCCTAGTAAAGAATATAATCCAAGTTCCTCTAAAAGGACTTGTGATGATATAATAAGAGAAACAGAGTCTGATTCTGGAAATAAAACCAATGAGGATGAATATAGACGGAGCAAAAGGGCCAGGATTAATAAATCGTTTGGTCCGGATTTTCTAACATATATATTAGAAAAAGAACCTCAAACTTATAAAGAGGCTATGTCTACTCCTGAAGCTCCTTTTTGGAAAGAAGCTATAAATAGTGAAATTGAATCAATTATTCAAAATCACACCTGGGAACTTGTGGATCTTCCTCCAGGAAGTAAACCATTAGGATATAAATGGATCTTTAAAAGAAAGATAAAACCTGATGGGTCTATAGATAAATACAAAGCTAGACTTGTAATAAAAGGCTATAGACAAAAGGAAGGTATTGACTATTTTGATACATATTCACCTGTAACAAGAATAACATCCATAAGATTAATAATTGCTTTTGCTGCATTATATAATCTTGAGCTTCATCAAATGGATGTAAAAACAACATTTTTAAATGGTGAATTAGATGAAGAAATCTACATGGAACAACCTGAAGGGTTTGTAGTTCCAGGTAAAGAAAAGAAGGTGTGTAGACTTGTTAAGTCTCTTTATGGACTTAAACAAGCAGCTAAACAATGGCATGAGAAGTTTGACCAAGTTATGTTGTCAAACGGATTTCGCTATAATGAATGCGATAAATGTGTATATGTAAAAGGGGATATGCACAACTATATCATTGTATGTTTATATGTGGATGACATGATTATCACCGGTAGCACGGTGGCTCTAATTAAGGAAGTAAAAATCATGTTAACACGGAAATTTGATATGAAAGACTTAGGTATTGCAGATATTATTCTTGGTGTTAAAATCTCCAAGACATCTGATGGATATATCTTATCCCAGTCACATTATATCGAGAAGATACTCGAAAAATTTGACAAGGGAAATACTGATATAGCTAAGACACCTGTAGATATGAGTCTACATCTTACAAAGAATATATGTGCTAGTATATCACAGTTAGAATATTCTCAGATCATTGGCAGTCTTATGTATTTAATGAACTGCACAAGACCTGATATTGCATACTCAGTAAGCAAACTGAGTAGGTTTACAAGTAATCCAGGGGAGAACCACTGGAAAGCAATAGTTAGAGTACTCAAATATTTGAGGTACACTACTAACTATGGATTGCACTATACTAGATATCCAGCAGTGATTGAAGGATACACTGATGCTAACTGGATTACCGATTCAAAAGATATCAAATCCACAAGTGGATATATCTTTACTATTGGAGGTGCAGCCATCTCTTAGAAATTTTCTAAACAAACATGTACAGCCAGATCCACTATGGAATCTGAGTTTATAGCTTTAGATAAAGCTGGAGAAGAAGCAGAATGGCTTCGGAACTTTTTAGAAGATATTCCAATGTGGCCTAAACCTGTGTCAGCAATATGCATCCATTGCGATAATCAATCAGCAATTGGAAGGGCACAAAATGTATTATATAATGGAAAGTCACGACATATACGTCGTAGGCATGAAACTGTAAGACAGCTGCTTACAAACGGAATAATATCTCTTGATTATATAAAATCAAAAGATAATATTGCAGATCCATTAACAAAAGGCTTGACTAGAGATCAAGTATATAAGTTGTCGAGGGGAATGGGATTACAGCCTACTAAAGAGTAACTCCATAATGGCAACCCAACCTAGCTGACTGGAGATCCCAAGATCTAGGTTCAAAGGGACAACCGAATTGTGGGGGAACTCGAAAGAATCACTGAGGAAAATATTTCCTATCTCATTTCTATGGTAAAATAGTGATTACCTGCAATGTGTTAGGATAAGCCAAACTTTTAATGATCCTTATATCTTAGAAATCTAAGTAGAGTATGGCAGGATACTCTTGATAAAAGATCGCCTATGTGAGTGAGAAGGGGCCGCTTCTATGAGAATGAGAAAGGCTAAGTTCTCTAAGAGCACTCACAGAATTACCAGGTTGTCCAAGGCCAAAATGGACACAACATACAATCTGATAAAGTTGAAAGAAATCGTGTGAATATTATTGTCTTAGTTTACATCAAAAGCTGAACAGTTCAAAAACATCGTGTTCACTGGTTAGCAAGTAAACTCGATAATATTTCACTAGGGAAGGTTCAAAGCCAAAAGCCACCTCTCCCGATGCGGTAACTTTCTACTACACTCTCTGGTTATTTGCATTAGAGTCTAAGCCATTTCATTCATGTGGGGGATTGTTGAATTCATTCACTAATTTGAACCTAAAATTGAGCCAATTCACTAGTTCAAATTAAATGAATTAAGTGAATTGAAATTGGCTTCAAAAGTTGAGTACATAGCAAAGGAACAAAAAGGGAAGATGAAAAGATAGTCCCACATGGGATAGGGGAATGTAAGGATGTGGGTTTAAATATGATAGCTTGCTCCTTTACTTTGCTTATGTAAGAAGAGGAAAACCATGAGCACCACGGGTGGTGCTACGCACCGCCTGCACCCGCACGCGCACGCGCACGAGCACGCGCGTGTGCGAGGGCGAATGGGCGTTTAGGGCGCATTGGGCGCTTTAGAGGCGCACTTTGCACTTCGTACGCAACGTCGCGAGGAGCTGAGGAGCCTTTAATTTTTGGTGCTATTGGATTCGGGTTGCCTCTATTGGATTCAGAACTGAATGAATTCGACCTGCACCTGCCCCGTCAGTCAAGAGTCGTTGAAGTCCAACGGTCGGCGGTCCAACAGTTGCGACTGTTGAAATGACTAACTGTTGCGACTGTTGAAATCTCAACCGTTGCGACTGTTGAAAACCTATAAATAGGGTCTGGGTCAGTGTTTCAAACTACACGTTTTTTCTTTTCTCTTCTCTTTTTTCTTCTGCAGACAGAAGTTCCAGAATTTCTGTCTACAGAAGAACTCTGTTCATCAATTCAATAAGTTCAGTCCTGCATAACATAAACCAGAGAGAACCTCTATCAGATTCGCCAGAGCAGAGGGATTGCAACTTCCTTCCCTCTGCAGATCGATCGTTGTATCCTGGGAGATCGACGTCCAAGAAATCCAGAAGCAAGCAGTGGAGGACGAATCGATTTTAAGGAGATAGTGTCCAACACTAGCCTCGATCTTCATCCAATCTACTTTCTGTCATCTTCCAGTGGTCTTCCAGTCTTCATGCAAGTATCTGAAACAGGTTTTTCATAATCCAGTTTCTTCTTTATTCACTTTAGATTAAGTAAACTAGTTAAAGAAGAATAGTTTAATTATTCTGTAAACAGTTTCATTCTGGAAACTGTGTTAGGTAATAAGATAACAGAACACTGAAACCTAATTACAGAATTAATTTCCTGCAAGATAACAGTAGCAATTCAGTGTAACTACAAATCTGTCATCTTGTGTTAATCTAAAACAATTCTGTATGCTTCAATCTGCAGAATTAGTAACCTCCACTTTACATTATTCTGTAAAAAATACCAACAATTTTAATAGGTAAAAAAAGAAAAAAAATAGAAAAGAAAATTGTTATCTTTCCTACAAAATACACGTATTTATCACATATTTAGTTTTAAACCCAAATAACCAAAAAACCAACCGAACTGAACCGAAAATTCAGTTTTGGTTTCGGTTTTCTTGGGGGTTCGGTCGGTTTCGGTTCTACTATTTCGGTTCGGTTTTATGTAAAGATTTTTTCACTCAAAACCAAACCGACCGATATTCACCCCTAACTATTAGTTTATATGACTTCCAAAGTTGGTATATTTTCCAATTATCTCATTTTCCAAGAATTCTAGTTATTCTTATTTATTCTAACAAATACATTAAGAAAAGAATGAGAATAGTCAAAGTCTATTACATTAATATAATTATATTATTTAAGCATGAAGACAAATAAGAAAACATTTGCATGTCCATATTTTAAAACAGGCTCAGTCATTAATGATATAATTTTAGCATATTCAATGAGTCCAAAAAAACTCACATTGATCCGACATGCTTCCTTAACTAGAGCTCAGAGTGAATCTACAAGCAAATATTATTATTTTAAGTCGATAAATTATTAATGTAATTTTAATGATCTTTCTAGGATTTAAAGACATCCAAAATCTTTTTTTTTTTTTTTCCTATTAAAATGGTTAACAGTTGGATATCCATCTTATTTGGATTTATAAGGTGGTTGTGACGTAGCTTTTTAGGTTATTGTTTAATGGATAGTGATTTGAGCAATTCTTAGGATTCAATTAGGAAACTCAGTAGGAAATCTTTACTATTCTCAAGTAGAATATATTAAAGGAACTCCAACATGTGACGGAGGTCCTGACAAGGAATGTGAGAGGGAGAGGCAGTGATAGTGAGAGATTTTGCAACATAAATAAATATTAGAAGAAAACCTACAGAAAATAGAGAGTAATGCAATATTATTTTCATCGTTAAAATAACTTTTCATTTTGTTAAATAACCAATTCGTGCAACATAAATAAATATTAGACTAGCATCATATTGAAAACTGCTTGAAAAGAACATCGAATAGAGCAGCACAGCAAATTCTTTTGTTCTCATCTTCTCCTCTGTCTTTTCTTCTTATCTATTTATAAATTAAAATCTATTTAAGGGTTTAAACTCTATTATGATTATTTTGTATTTTCAGCTCTAATATAGATGATAAAGGTTTCTTAATTTTTAAGTATTTAAGTATCTCACCTACCCATGAAATTACACCGCCAAATCTTAACTTCCCCCATCTCTATTTTAACTTGAACAAAATCTAACACAAACAAGAACAGTCCCAAAAAAGGTAACAACAATATATGATAGCAAACAAAAACCAAAGTAAAAGAACACTGATTTCTATTACTTAAGAGGAAAATATATTACTTAAGAGGAAAATACATAGTTCCTCAAAGGTCACAGAAACATGAAGAAACTCATTCTGGACCTGCACACTTTCAAGCTTACAAACTTAATACTTATAATTATATTTAAAAAAAAAAAAAAAAACATTATATATACCATGGGAAGAGGAGATTCAAACCCAAACTAAGCGAGACATCCCAAGAAATTAAACACTAAACAGAGAGTAATATCTTAGAAAATAATGCTCTCTCTATCTATCTCCCTCCTCTCACTAGTACTGCAAGTCCCATTCGCCCCCATCTTCCTCATTTGTACTCCAAGATCATGTTGTTCTCAGGGGCCAAGCCAATGCAAGCCCTCAGGATGTTCTCTAGCATTGCCCTCTGCTTCGACAGCGCGTTCACCACTGGCGTACCCGGTGGCACCTGTTATATATCATCCACAATAAGCAAAGCAACGATCCACTTTTTAAATAAAAACAAACAGACAGAAGAAGTGAACACTCACCAATGGAGCCTTTGTGAGATAGCTCAAGATGGTAGCCACTGGGTGGAACGAGTGGAACTTGCCCTGCAAGAAAGTAGAATCAAAATAAAGTTTAATAGCAACTCAGCTTCTAAGGGGGAAAAAGAAAAGATTAAGATATTGAAATTCAATTCACCTCTCCCTCAGCCTTGAGCTGAATCCTGGTGCTGAGCTCTGCCAGCAGCACCAGGTCCAATATGATGGGCGCGGCCAGGAGCGAGTCCTCGCACGTGTTGTGCAGAACGATGGTGCTCCGGCCGCCCATGAATATCTCGGATGTGTACTCATCCATAGCCCTCTTGCTGTCACCAACATACGGTACATACTGAAAAAGATAAGATACCAACCAACGCACGCACAGGTTAGATTGTAACATTGGATGAATTGGGATTTGAACAATTCAATTACCTTGATGACAATGACATGATCAGGATGCTCGCCAGGCTCGTACAAGATTCCATTGCTGGAGACCATGTCGTCGACCACGTTGCTCTTTGAGATCTCCTTCGACCTGAAGGTCTGGGGAGCTGACAGGTTCATGCCATCATTGTTCCCCAGATGGTTGTAGCTAACAATCGAGGTTGGCTGTACCAAAAACAGTAAAGACTAGGCTTAAATTCTGAAGGAAATTATTATATTTTGACATCGATAACTACATATGGGTCGTTACCTTGATTCCAGCCCCAACAAGGAAATCAACGAGGACAGACTTCATCTTGGTCTGCCCACTTTTGAAGTCATCTCCTCCGATGAGGCTGTTTCTATGAATAGCCAAGTCGATCAAACCTGCATAAATTCATTGAATATTTCATCATATAGTGTTTTGACCAGAAAAAAATCGAGTGTCTAAAAGAGGATTAAAAGCATAATTGCTATACCAGGCACGAAGGTGTTCTGTGGGCTTCCGTTGATGTACGGAACATTCTCCATGACACAAGCGATTCCATAGAGGGTGGATGGTGATATCTCATGCTCGTCCATGTCCAACGAGGCCAAGAGATTCTCCATTGTATCGTTCAAGCCCACGACCACATTGCTGTATCTCTCAGTGTTTGCAGTCCACAGGACCACCACCTTGTCCACCTTGTTCTTCTCCTTGAATTCCCTAATCACATCACAGAATTTATATCCTTTGTTGAGATATATGTTAAGTTAGTTTATATGTGAGTATAGTCCCATATCGGATAGGACAAAGAAAATTTATGAATTTAAATACAAAGTTGGGACCTCGAACTGGTTCTCAACTTTGTGTTTAGGCCCATCATACTCAATTGGTATCAGAGCCCAAAGCGCCTTAAGAGGAGTGAAGCCGAAGAGCCATATGGCCTTAGGAGGAGTGAAACCGATGTTTGAAGGCCGAATTGGTCGAGTTAACTTTGGGTTTGATTTCCCACGTGTCAGCTATTAAGTTAGAAGTCTATAGATTTAAATACAAAGTTGGAGTCTTGACCTAATGGTTTAAAAACTGATTCTTAGTTTTGTATTTAGATCCATCATGCTTCCGTTTGACCCTACGTTCTCCCCAACAATATAATGTATATACTATTAAGTTTTTTTTTTTTGTTTTGGGACTTTGAGCAATGTATATACTATTAAGTTTTTTTTTTTTGTTTTGGGACTTTGAGCTACGGCTCTACCTGATGTCCTTGATGATTTGTTGGACTTGCTCCTTCTTGGAGCCCTTGAGCACGTTATTTGCACGCGAGCCCTGGTTGGCAGCGATGAAGTCAGGTTCGTAGATCCCAGGGAGAGGGACCACGGACTCTATGTAGGGCCTTAGCTGCTTCTGCAGGTCAATGTCAAGGACCTTGGCCCTTGCCATGGCATCAGCGAGGTTCATGTCACTGATGTCCCACCCCCCGAACACAATGTCATCAGGGTTAACCTACAATATAATCATCGACAAAAACGATTAGCAAAAAATGAAGAAATTAATTAAGGACACTCAAAAATACCTCACAAAACCAAAATAAAAAGAAAAACTATCTACATGACTTGTATGGTCATCCTTCCTCCAAGCACACCGTACAATTTCATGCCAAGCCTGTATTCAGATCCTCTCAAGGGAATGGAAGTAATATATAAAAATACAAAATAATATCTCTTAGCCCTCAGCACACCTTCTTTCGGATATTCCAGGTTTTGTGTAGTGGTAGGTACCTGGGTTCAAATTCTACATGATTTGTACATAATTACGGATTTTTAAAAATATAATACAACTTCATCAGCCCTAACCCAAATGAGCCTTCAGCCTCTCAACTCTCAACAATCAGTTTTTTGTACGTAATTTGAGAGCTTTTGTGCAATGAAAGAGACTTCAAAGCTCAGATTTCTAACTAAAATGAGCGTGAATGCATGTTAAAAAATAAAATAATTTCATTCAAGGCATCAAGTTTTCATACTTTTTTAATCAAAAAGACATTTGAGTGAGGAATTTTTTAAATTTTTCTTAGTCCAAAGTAATAACAAGACAAGGCAAGAACAAACAAAGTGTACAAACAAGTGTCCAGAGGTTCTCACTTTCTATATTTAGACCATGGAAAGTCATTATTAAACATAATTGACTATCCACACCACCCCTTTCTTTAAAATAAATAAGGAAAATTGTCCACATGCTACATGTGAACCTACAAAATTTGGAAACTCAATTTACAACATCCCATAATTTCAATATATAGCAAATATCGAAACTCATGTTCAACATTCAGAATCTAGTATCATTTATTATTAACTAGTTCCGTTTTGAACCTACATAATTAACAATAATTCCAAGTTTAAAACCAAAAAATAAAAAATAAAATAAAATAAGAAGGAATTATACCATGGGCAGCAAGCTCTTGAAAGGAGCGTGAATTTCCTCTCCGTTGAAGGATCCAACCCTGACGCTGGAGGCCTGGGTCAACGACCCGAAATAGTTGGCCTGCTGGATCTTATCCTTCGTGGCCCACGAGATCCCCCTAATTTTTTCCCAAAAAAAAAGAATCCCAAATTAAAAAGTAAAAAAAAATTAAATCTCAATAAATTAGATTTTACACCCCCCAAAAAAAAAAAAATATAATAATTAAATAATACTCACTCTCTGTTGGCGATCACTCCGGCAGTGAGGGTGGACCCATTGTTCCCTCCCCACCCCACAAGCATCACCCTGTAACCAAATCTCACAAAAATCATCATCAAATTAACTCACAAGATCTAAAAAAAAAAAAATTTGAAAAAATGAAATCAAACGAGAAGACAAAATTAAATTAATTTAAAAAATTACCCGAGCTTGGGGACGTTGGTGTTGGTCTTGAAATTGTACTGCACGGTCTTGGGCTTGACGATCCACTGGTAAGCCCCATCCTTGCCGCTCTTCTCGTGGACCAGCTCCGTGGTCTCGTAGTTGTACACCGACTCGATCTCGCCCTCGCCGTACTTCACATTCGGGCTCTCAACCTTGAAGCTCTCGATGAACATTTTCGATTCTTTCGAGTTTTTTCTAAATTCAAACAATCGAGAGCTTAAAAATTTAGACGAGCAGACTCTCGATTGTTAGCCCTTATCGCTGGTCTGCCTTCGGTTACGAGGCCCATTGCCTCTATTTATAAAGAGGTGGCCGTACACGTGGCTAGACATCATTGGCTGTCTGTACTCGTAGAAAGAGAGCCATGCAAAAGCATCCCTCAACCACCGTTTTTGGATCCATGCATACGGAGTTTATGCGACCGCCTCGATCTGCCGTTGCTTTACAGTACCGACGATAAGCACGTTTTTCTCACATGGCGGGTGTCGCATAGATTTTAGTATTGTATTAGGGCCCACCGCTTTGGGCCGGGGGGGAGGCCAAGGTGTGTTGGGTCCCGCCAGCACTGTGACACGTGAGTGGAGCCAGGAGCGCCACGTGGTTTTTCGCCGACGGCCACTCTGGAAGGTGCTGGAAGGGGGGCAGACGGCAGGTTGACGGCGTTAGTGACGGGGGTGTTAATGAATGGAGAAATGGGTATAGAAGTGTGCTTACTGTGATAGCGTCGGTAACGTTTCCTCAAAAAATTGAAACGGAGCATAACTACTGTCACATAGGGAATTCTACTGTTACGTAGGGATTATACTAAATAGTTTTACGAAGTGTTAATTCTACATAAATAAGCAACAAATAAAAAGGGTGGCTGCAGTTTTGATCTGAAAACTCAACTTGGGCACAGTGTATCAATGCGTATATATAGCATAATCACTCTAATTAACCAGTCACTCTGTAAGTATATCTATATTGTTTATATTGGTTAGTGGTTTACTATTGATATCAATCTGATACATAATATATTGACTCTATCTTATATTATGTATCATGAACTAAAATTTCGACTTTAAGATCATCAGTATCTTAATTTATTTGATATATCATGATTTTCTGAGAATTTTCTAGAAAGATCAATTTTCAAGTCAAATATTGATTATCGATTGATATGATATTTCCTTTGATAATTTCTATCTTAAAATTTAGATATTAGATTTTGATTTTACAAAATATGTCATGATCGTTTCACTCCATGTTACTTGCATTGTTATTTGGGATTGTTTTCGAGATTATCGATTTTCGAGCCAGAAAATGATAATATTATTAATTTGTTTTCTCTTTATTCCTTCTTCTACTTAAATCCTTTGTTATTTTTCTTTGACTAATGATTTATAGTAAGGGGTGTTAGGTTAGTTCATATGTGAGTATAATCCCACATCGGATATGACAAAAAAAGTTTATGAGTTTAAATACAAAGTTGGGATTTTGACCTAATGGTTTAAGTTTTTAGGTCAAACTGGTTCTCAGCTTTGTGTTTAGGCTCATCATGCTCCCCGTTGGACCCGACATTCTCCTCAACAATTGGTATCAGAGCCCAGGTTCGGACCAAATTGTCGTCGGGTCAATGGGCCAGGTTATGGCCTAAGAGAGAGTGAAGTCGATGTTTGAAGCTCGAATTGGTCGAGTTAAATTTGGGTTTAATTTTGGATGGTTGCCAAAATTAAATTGGTATACTCACAATGAAGGGGGATATTGTTAAGTTAGTTCATATGTGAGTATAGTCTCACATCGGATATGACAAAGAAAGTTTATGACTTTAAATGCAAAGTTGCGGCCTTGACCTAATGATTTAAAATTTTGGATCAAACTGTTTATCAGATTTGTGTTTAGACCCATCATGCTCCCCGTTGGACCCGGCGTTCTCCCCAACAAAGGGCACCTATTAGAAATGATAGCATGATGAAACTTAAACATGTTAACCCTTGGAATGAAGAGCATGAGGTGGAGATTTGAAATTTATATATATAAGTAAATCTATTTACTCTTTATCATTTTTAACTCTAAGAAAAATCTCTTTTCATTTTAACAGTTGTAAAAGAGGAAGGAGTTGTAGCAGTAACCTAGTAGTGAAGAGGATTTCAGAGATTGCAGGCGTAGATGCTTGTCTCATTTTCCAACCTGTGAGGTAAGTTATGGTTTGTGTTTCGAGACTGGACATGCAGAACAATGCAAGGTTTATAAGATTGACCAGTCGATCAGAGAGGTGGCTGAGCGAGATGAGACAGAAAAAAGATATCTAAATAATGATTGAAGCTCTCCAGAGTGCGCACCAAGTTAGATTCATCCCACACTTAACTAGGTCCTTGGTTTTGGAGGATGCAGACACTAAGGCATTACTGTTTAAGGGCTAGGATCGTCCTATAGGAGATTGAGAAGGAAAGTGAGAGACCATGAATAGGAGACCAAATACCAGTAACTCCACTATCAGCTCATGTAATATCAGTATATTATGTTATTGCTTATTATTTTGTATCTTGACCTCCCATACCATATTTTTTGTTTAATGAATAATGTAGTTATTTTCCTTTTATGCCTAATATGTATAATATGTTGGTTATTTCAGTATTGTTTTAGATTAAAAGATTTCAGTGGTTTTTAATGGACAGAATTATTACTGTTATTAGTTAACAGAATTACTACTGTTATTATGCACAGAATTTAATTTTATTATGCACAGATTTCAGTGTTATATTTCAATCAGAAATAAAGTTGGAGAAAAAAAATTACGAATTGATATGTATAATAGCAGTCTATATCTTTCCAAATTTGAATTAGAATATTCCTATTACTGTTTACAGAAAACTATTAAACTGTTCTTCTGGAACTAGTTTATTATCCTAAACAGAATAAAAAAATTACTGGATTAAGAAAAATATGTATTCAGAAGGATGAACGTATGCAGAACTGATGAAAACAGGAAGATGATCGAGACTAGTATTGAACACTATCTCCTTAAAACCGATTCGCGCTCCACCGCTTACTTCTGGATTGTAGTGGGCGTCGGTCTCCTATAGGAGATTGAGAAGGAAAGTGAGAGACCATGAATAGGAGACCAAATGCCAGTAACTCCACTATCAGCTCATGTAATATCAGTATATTATGTTATTGCTTATTTTTTTGTATCTTGACCTCCCATACCATATTTTTTGTTTAATGAATAATGTAGTTATTTTCCTTTTATGCTTGATATGTATAATATGTTGGTTATTTCAGTATTGTTTTAGATTAAAAGATTTCAGTGGTTTTTTATGGACAGAATTATTACTGTTATTAGTTAACAGAATTACTACTGTTATTATGCACAGAATTTAATTTTATTATACACAGATTTCAGTGTTATATTTCAATCAGAAATAAAGTTGGAGAAAAAGAATTACGAATTGATATGTATAATAGCAGTTTATATCTTTCCAGATTTGAATTAGAAGAATATTCCTATTACTGTTTACAGAAAACTATTAAACTGTTCTTCTGGAACTAGTTTATTATCCTAAACAGAATAAAAAAATTACTGGATTAAGAAAAACCTGTATTCAGAAGGATGAACGTATGCAGAACTGATGAAAACAAGAAGATGATCGAGACTAGTGTTGAACACTATCTCCTTAAAACCGATTCGTCCTCCACCGCTTACTTCTGGACTGTAGTGGGCGCCGGTCTCCTATAGGAGATTGAGAAGGAAAGTGAGAGACCATGAATAGGAGACCAAATGCTAGTAACTCCACTATCAGCTCATGTAATATCAGTATATTATGTTATTGCTTATTATTTTGTATCTTGACCTCCCATACCATATTTTTTGTTTAATGAATAATGTAGTTATTTTCCTTTTATGCCTGATATGTGTAACAGATGTTTGCCATTTCTTTATTGCCAACTCCGTTCTTTGCCTGCATTGGAGGTGCAATTTATATTCTCGTACATGTCATTTTGTTTTTGTATGTATCCATTAGTAATGCATTCTGTTTTCATAAGCAACTAAAAAATAATAATATTACATATAGCCAAAAAATTGTTAAAGGTTATCGTCAGTGAGGCCCATTGATTACTTGAGTTAGTTCAAAAAATAACAATACGTAGTATATTAGTTAGGTTTTATGTTGTACGTTCCTCGCTCTCAACAATGTTAAGCTAATATACTAAAATGTTACATTACATTTTACATTCAAATTTAGTGATAATTGTGTGGATTCCATTAGGTTAATGATGATAATAATGGCAAGTTAAGGAAGTGACTCTTATCATGGTGTTGATTATAAAAAGGTTATATTTTTTTGTTGATAGTGCTGTACTCCTGCTCACTAAGAAGTTACTTTTAATGAACCAATTTTTTTATAAGCCTTTGGACTTGCCTTTGTAGTTTTTAGATCTCTATATCATGAAAGTTTTGCTCTTACGAGGATCAAGTTCAGCATGGGGTCATGAGTGTGTTATTTTATCATCAAAGGCTGACACTTACGACTAAGAAAAGAGAATCTATAATCTCTCCATGCTTCAAGAGAAGGCACATTTTCTCTAATACAACGTGGTAATCGAATTAAACTAATTCGATTTGGTAGTGAAAGTAAATAAGGAGAATTTTTTACTGATAGGAGATAACTTTTCATTTATAAATTTGGATAAATAATGCATAAACTTTATTTCTATATGTAGAGTCTAAATACTTAAATGACAATCCCAAAACATAATGAGTCATCTTTACTCACAGGCTAAAACTATTTACAAAGTCTTGTACACAATCCCAAACAAAACAAAATTCTATTTATTTTTCTTTTTCTTTTTGCTAGTAAAACAAAACTCTATTGCATTTTCCGTATATAGACAAAGTCATAAAACTATAAGCAGTTGCGAAATAGCTTTTGCGTTTTTTTTTTTTTTTTTGTTTATATGTAAGTAAACTGAAAGTAGTGGAAATAGTTTTATTTTCCATACTTCAAATGTTTGTTTGGTCATGAAGAAACGCGTATATAACACCTTAGCTTCCGTTGTTTTCATTCTTACACTTTTGAGTTGGAAAAGCATGGGAAGAAAAGGAACTAGGTAAGATTTTTTTTTTTTAATAAAATTTGTATGTCATCATTATCATTCAAAAGTGATATTTTTTTCATAACAAATAAATAAAATAAGATAAATAATATTTTATTTATTTAATTAAATAATACTCTATTAATTTTTTAATACACTTTCTTCTTCGAATATACTAGCAACAACTAGCAACAAACACATGATATTTTTTTTTTTTTTTTTGCTTCTATTTTGAAAGTTACTTCCTAATTTTTTTCTTACTTCCACTACTTCTGACCCAAACACACCTAATACTAAGTAATCCTTATCCAACGAAATTTGGAAAATAAAAGCAAGCAAATGAAAGGATAAAAGTCAAATTATTTTCTTTTTAAAGTTCCTTCCAACGTGAAAGAAAGTAGTGTAAATAAAATCACTTCTACTACATGTATTTGTTTAGTCAAGAACTAAAATGGAAGTTATTTCTATAATGATGAGATGGATCACATGTATTTTTGATGGAAGAGATTTATGAGTAAAAAGTATTAATATTTTATCATCTTATGTTTTACCTTCTTTTTCTTTCTTCCAAGAAATAAATAGTTTATTCCTCTTTCATCACTTCTTTTTTCCAAAAAGTAAGAAATAAATACAAAAAATATTAGAAATGTGATACTTCTGACTTTTCATTTTTAGAATTAATTTATAATTTTCTTCTTTACTTCTACTACTTCTAAATATCCAAACGCACCCTAAATATTGTCTAACTTAATAATAAGGGTGTGTTTATTTGTATGGAAGTAAAATAGAACTATTTCAAGTGTTTGTTTGATAAAGAAGTAAATAGAAAGTTATTTCTTATTTGGTGATGTGGCGCTTACGTGGCAACTTACTTCCAATTTTTTCTTGCTCACACTTTTTGCTTGGAAGAGCTTTAGAAAGTATAAGATCAAGGTACAAAATTACTTTTTTATTTATTTGCCATCATTACTATTAAAAATTATACTTTTATACATAAAAACCTAATAAAATATTATAACTCTAGTTTTATTTAATCAATTTAATAATATTTTCTTTACTTCCTAATGCATTTCTTTCTTCCAAATATTAGCAAACAAACAAAAGAAGAAGTCTCTTCTTCTACTTCCATATTGGAACCTATTTCTTAATTTCTTCTTTACTTCTGCTACTTCTAATTAGCCAAACACACTCTAAATACACGTGAGCTAATAATCTAGAATATTCCACTATATAGACCGAATGAGAAGATAAATTCAATTCCAAAATTTAATACTATTGTAATTTCGAAAAAGGTTGATTGTTTGTCTTAGCATGGTGCAGTCAGATTCTTTTAGGATCTTCCGATCGTATCGTTTCATAAAAAAAAATAAGATGTTACGAAAGAATTTGAAAGTTACGATTCATTGCAAGTTTAAATAGTAATGTAAAATAGTAAAAGTGTTAATTTATACGGTAAATTGTAACTGTAAATATTTTTTTTTTTTTTATCGAGAATTATGATTGTTGTTTGGATGGTTCTCTTACTTTTGAATTTGCCAAAAAATTAATTTTTAAATTTAGACTTCAATATTTTACTAACATAGGCATCCATAGACGGTAAAAAATAAATACAAATTAACTCCATAAATAGCAATTAATTTCAATAATGTGACAATTAAATAGTGTAGAAGAAAATAATTCTCCCCCAAAATAATTGCTCGCCCGCAAGCAGCGTGCATGTACTATTTCACTGTGGGAAATACTAAATGAGCAGACTACTTGACTCAGCTCTCCGCACAAATTTCCTACTGCGCCCACCCTCTAAAGAGAGAATTTGTCGCAGTAAGCACATCTTTCTTTGAAGAGCGCTTCTGCTCTATTCTCCCTCGAACTCATCTCCCACTTGTATCAATGTGTCATACTTCTTCCCCCTCTTCTTTTCCCCTAAACAAATTTGTAATTCCTTGCAAGCGAAAGAGGTGTGCTCACAATGCCAACTCTCTCGCCGTACCTAACCGTTTCGGGCCTACCTCGTGCTCCATGTGTGCTCATGTCGGTCAAGTGGTGTGCTCACTTAGAAACCCCCCCCGCTCTTCGCGAACTCTCTCGCCGTACCTAACCGTTTCGGGCCTCCCTCGTGCTCCATGTGTGCTCATGTCCGGTTAATAAAACGACAAAAAAAGATGCGACAGAGAGAGAGAGGGCTCCACCACAGAATCCACCTGTGGCCGATCTCAAGCCCAAGGAATCTTCTCGCTCCCGTGATCCCCAGGGGTGGGCCCGACGCCGGCCCAAAAGCAACGCACGGTGGATTCTCTCTCCTAAAAAAAGAGCCACATATTTGCACTTGAGGACACCAACTTCTCATCAATTCGACAAGTGTCCTCTCTCTCATTTTCAGTCCCGCCACCTGTCTTTGTAAATTTATCATATTTTTTATTTTGTTTCCCTGGCAAAGGCTTGGCCTTGGTGTTGGTGGGGTTGTTCTTTCATTGTGATGGTAGGGGGGCCAATTATAGGAATCTATTTTTGGCTGGAGAACCAAAGGGAGCGCAATAATGGAGTTTGTAGAGTCCTTGCATCGCAATAATGGAGTTTGTGGAGTCCTTGCATCGCAATAATGGAGTTTGTAGAGTCCTTGCATCGCAAACCATGTGCCAAGGGTAGTTTTCAAAAGAAGCACACCACTTGTTTTTGGTTAGCTTATTATCTAGTATATTTTTTTGTTTGGACGATTCTTAAAAAGTGGGCTCATTAGGAAAAATAGTGTGCTCTTTTGGAAACTCCATGTGCCAAGATGCGAATAGGAATTTCCATAGAAGCACACCATCCGTCCTCGTGAGCACACCTTGCTTGGTGTGCAGTCTCTCTTTTGGAAAGAAAAGAGTTTTTCCAGGTACGCCAGACCATTTTTACCGCCTTTGCCCTTTCTTCCACCTAGCGATCACACAAAAACTCTTGTTCTCAAATCTTATAATCTCATCACTCAATCTCCTCCGATTTGAGCCCTAACCCTGCCAGTAGTATACGAGTTCGCGTCCGATGTCACTACAGTCCCCACGCCCAGTATCACCGTAGTCTTACGGTAAATAAAACCGTCCGGAACCTAACTCCGTCGGACGGAAATAGTACCATCCGGGACTTAACTCACGATAGGAAATAATGCTCATAGTAATCCATTCCTAGACGGGAAGCAATATAGTCTGGAATACCCAAACAGGAATATTCTTTGGGATGGATGGAGGTTGAAAATAAAGATAATATCGTACAAAATTTTTATTAGCAAATTTATAATATAAGAGTTTTAGTAAAGTGTGTTTATTAAGAACAGTGGTGTGCCCCTTTAGAACATCCCGATGAGGGGCGGAGGGGACTAAATTATGTATAAACAAGATATTTTATTCATTTTCAGTATTTCAGTAAAAAAATTGTTTATCTTAATTACTCCCAAACCAACTTTTGAATCATATTAAAATATTAGAAATTTTTAGGTTGTTTCTTGCTAGTTTCCTCATGGGCAAAGCATCGGCTCCTTTTGCTTCATTTTCCCCGCTCGTTTTTCATGAACCCTTTTGGACAGGGAACACTCAAAACTAAAGTTACTGTGCTTGTCTAGACGCTTAGTGTCCAAATCCATTACGACTGCAGAAAGCTACCATTTTTGAGCCATTAGATGCCAAAACCATCGTTTTCGAACAATCAAATCTCCATTTGGCAAATCTCTGGTCTATTTCTCAAAATCTTCAAAGAATTTTACTCCACGTATCACGAAAAACCCATGCGCATCACAACTATTAAACCCCACCATTCCAGAATCTATTGGCTCGGTCCAAATATTTTTATGGCCTGTTTTTGGCTCGTGAATTCGCTCATTCTCATTTCTAAACTGACCACAAGTTGGGTTGCCAGACAACAAACTATTTTTAAATTTTAATCTTATATGTTTACTAGTAATCATACTATCATTGAGTACCTTAATCACAGTTTAAATTATTTTATTTTTGGGGTGGACCAAAACACAATTAAAATTAGGTTTCATTCCACTGAGTCCAATTAGGCTGTGTTTGGTTTTAAAGAAAATAAAAGAAAAAAAAAAGAAAATAGAAATTGTTTTTTCTTTGATGATTCGTTAGTAAGACCGTGTTTGATTTGAAATAAAATGAAAGAAAGAAAAAGAAAGGAAAAGAGAAAAGAAAATAAAAAAAGATGAAAATTGATTTATTTTTAATGTATAGTTAGTAAAAAAAATATTTTCTTTTCTTTTAAATTTTCTCTTCTTTTCCTTTCTTTTCTTTTATTTTCCCTCAAACCAAACAGAACCTCGATTTTTTTTCTCTTAATTATCAAATTAAAAAGAGTTCTATTTCAAGTTCTTCAATGTTCTTGATTTTGAACTTTTCTGCCCCCAGATTATTTGAAAAAATAAAAAAAAAACCACCAAAATTATGTAAATTCTCTCATATATCCGCTTCCTAATGACAACGAGAAGCAAGACCAACAGGTAATAAATATCTTTTTACTGTTAAGTGCAAATTAAAATTGATGTATTTTCCCACTATACATCAATTTTGCACTTAACAGTAAAGATATTTTAATTAGCAGGCGGATATGCGAGAGTTTACATAATTTTGGTGGTTTTTTAAAAAAGAATATATTTATGGAGGCAAAAAAGGTCAAAACTCTTGAAGAAGACATAGTACTCTTTTTAATTTGGACTTTAGCTGGGTTTCATTCATGTGGGCTAATATGTGAACGTCTCCCATACCTCTCTTGGGCCTGATTCGCATCTACCCATTAAAAGCTCAGCCAGTTATTGCCCTTTCTAATCTTAATGGGCCAGGGCCCGGCCAGGCTGGGCTAGATACCTCAACCAGAGCACCAAAAACACTTCGAAGATTTAACGTGAGGGCCCTATCTGTAATCTCATGGGGCCAATTAGAGAAATTCTAAATGCGCACCACATTTTATTAGCAAGCACTATATAGTATATACTATATAGTAGAGGTTTTTACGTATCTATTCCTTACATCTTTAAAAATTAGAATATAGTCCCCCAAATATTTATATTTATAATTTAATCCTTCAAATTTTTTAAATTACTACAATTTAATCATCCAGTTATATTTTTTGCCCTAATTTTCCATTATACCCCTTAATTACTTCACTTTACTCTTCTTTTCCCTCTTCCTCTTCTTTTCCTCTTCTTATTGGGTTCCACTCTTCATTCTTCTTCTCTCTCTCTCTTTTCTTTTCTTGTTGGGTTCTCCTGAGTTACTTTACTTTATAAATTGATTGGGAGGTAAGAGAGAGAGAAGAAGAATCGAGAGGAAAACCCAATAAGAAGAGTAAGAGAGGAAAAATAACTAAAGTGAAGTAACTCAGGGGTATAATAGAAAATCCAGACAAAAATATATAGTTGGGAACTAAATTGTGGTAACTTAAAGAATTTGGGAATTAAATTATAAATATGAAGATTTGAGGGACTAAATTCTAATTTTTAAAGATTTAAGTGACAGATACGGAAAAACCCCTATATAGTAAAGTGATTTACGACATAGGGGAAAATGGTGCTCACTTGTAAAATATGGTGTGCATTTAGAATTTTCCAGCAATTATGATGGCACACACCAAAAATTTAAGGGGAGGGGAGAGGATAATGGGAGATTGTAATGGAGAATGGTGTTGGGAAAAAGAGGGTAATTTTGGAAAATGGGTTTGCCCTTACAAACTTCTCGAAATAAAAGAATGTGCCTCTTGAAGAGATGTGCCCTTGGATATGTGGGGTGCCTTTATAACTATTCTCTCTTGGGTCTACGGTTGTCTTTTCTTTTAAAATTATAAGTCTCTCTCTTTATATGAACTATCATGTTTTTCTCTTTTTAAAATTGGTTTTGTGCTGACAATGTAGGAAAGTTTCCTGCATCGAGAAAAAAAGAAAAAAAAAAATCATCTTTTTCTGTAAATAAAATTATAATTCAACCTATAGTTTCTTAGTTTCTTTTGAGATTAAAAATTATTTGTCGATCTCTCTCCCATCAAGCAGTTTCTTAGTTTCTTTTGAGATTAAAAATTATTTGTCGATCTCTCTCCCATCAAGCGGCTAAAAAGTAATAGTTTTCTATAAAAATGTAAGAAAAGTAAAACCTATCTATATGGTCGTAAATGTTCTAAGGAGATGTATATGAAAATGAAAAGAATGAAAAGCCAATTAATCTACAACATAGAATGATTGAAAATCAAATTAATTTTCGAAAACATGGCTCTTTTTGTTGTCATCGTAGGAACTTGTTACACTGATAGCATATTTACATTTTTTTTTTCTTCAAATGCAATTTATATTTTGTGTTGCAATATCGTTTGCTAAATTTGATGTGCAGAGAATTTTGGCATCTATAAACATTAGTATGCTGTTTCGTTTAACATATTGAATGAGACCGAAAGTCATTAATACAAACACATGGTACCTGTAAATCTAGGGTTATCTCATTAGTTTCAGGTTGTACTACCATACCATAGATGGGATTGTTCAATTTAGACAGAGATGACAAGTGGGTCGTGCCT